>JAVJIF010009050.1:0-221945 GCA_038442645.1 Agave tequilana | reverse complement strand
TTAGGTTTTTTTAATTGATGTTAGAACTAAGTGGGCACACACACGACATAGTTCAGTTTGGCAATTTGAGTGCTAAGGAGGAACGGCTAAAAAGGTTAAATCAACATCTAATATTTTTTAGGGAGATTGGCCCTTTATGTTGTATACTAATCCCAAATTCTTGACACGGGAGTTCGGAGAGCTGGTTGACACTTCAAACTCCACAAGAGATGTAGGCCGTTGCTGTTTGTCTTGTACCAATGTGTCTCAGTTGCTGCTTCGGCAATGCACCCAAATGTAGTAGTTAGACAATGGATATAAATTTGATTTGTTCCTTTTGAATCTCTATGAATCTCTACGAAGCACAGAACTTCAAAGTGGCTTTGAGTCCCTTGTTCATGTTTGACACTTGCCTGATGCGTATCAGACAATGCTTGGACACCAAACCTGTGTCAGATTCTAAGAAACCAATAAGACAGCATGCGTATAATCACACATGAAAGTCCATTGTTTTGCAAAAGCCCTTCCCCATGAAATAAGCTTCTACATCTAGAAAACAGTACTCAATAAGAGTCGAAGCACCTAAAATCCTTACAACTATGTTGCTCGGACACAACAACGTTGAAATAGCACAACACGTGGACATGTGGGAATTCTTAAAATAGACACGACATGTGTGTCCGATAACGCGTGTCGGATACGTTTTAGACACGACACGACCCCATGAGAAAAGTGTCCGTGCGACATAGCCTTACAATTCAATAAGATGGATTTTCCTAACTCGCTTTCCATTGGGAAACCTTGATACTAACCCAACCCATAGGATAATGTGCCTACTTTATGTACTGTAAAGATAGGTAAAGAAACTGAAAATCAAACCTATTTATGTAAAACAAAGATGATCGCCAGTGTTTTAAAAAACCCGTTATGTAACCCGTTATATAACGTAACGTTGACCAATTGTGATGTAACAGATCTAAAAAACACAATGTTTGATAACTATGGTTATTTTACCCGTAACTTACGTTACGTTACGTTATTAATGTAACACACTGTAACCTAGGTTATGGTGCAAGTCAACTTTTTATAACCCCCCATATTCTTCCGGTCTATGGCAAAAAAAATTCCTACAAATTCGCTCGCTCATCGTCCTCTGCAACCTTGCTGTCGTCTCCTCGTTCGGTGTCGAGAAAGAAGAAGACATACCTCTCTCTGGTTGACAACAAAATACGAACTACCTCTGGTGGTTCTCTGTCGTGTTGGTTCTCGTCGGCGTCATCTCCAAGCGGTTGTTCTTCGTCTCCAAGCACGTGTAAGCTCTCTCTTCAATCTCCCTCCTGGATCTTTCTCTCCCATCTCTCTTTGCTCTCTCTCCTGAGGGGGAAGAGCAGAGAGAGCCGAGAGAGAGATCAGGAGAGGGGAGAGAGATCGCAGGGGAGAGAGTGATGAGGGAGAGCAGAGAGATCAAGAGTAAAATATCGGAGAGAGTGAAGGACACGGGGGATAATTAAATAGCATATTGCAAATTGAATTATGAATTATAATGAATAAGTGACTAAGAAATTATGAATTATGATTGAATTATGAATCTTTGTGTAGATTGAATAGCATGATAAAAATTATGAATCATAATGAAATATACGAATCATATTGTTTTATGTAAATGGAATTATGAATTATAATTTGTGAATGTGAAAAATTATGAATAGCATGATAAAAAATAATTATAGCATGATAAAAATTATTAATTATAATGAAATATGCGGATCATATTATTGTTTATGTAAATGAAATTATGAATTATAACTTGTGAATGTGAAAATTATTGTGATACTTGCTAAAAATTGTTGTGGACTTGCTAAATGTGTTATATATTGTTTTGATATTTTTTTTAATTTTGTAAAATTATTGTTCTATTTATAATTTTTTGAATATAGTATATATATTTATTTTTTTAAATAATATTAATCACGTAACCTACGTTATGCGTTACGTTATAACCTATGTTAACATAACAGAAGAAAAATATTGTCATTATGTTATCGTTATTTTGAACATTGATGACCGCTGATACATTTGCAAACATTCTCTGTTGAAAGTGAATTTCATCTAAATATTGTATAATGGGTCTGTTACAAGTGGTTGTTCTTTATTGTCTAATATATTGTTAGGATTTGCCTTGTTTTTCAGAGGAGATGATGGTCCAAGAAAATTCAATTGAGTTGGAGAAGACGATGGCTTAAAGAAGAAGTAAATCAAGGTGAAGCAGTTTCCTTTTCAGGCGATTGCGAGTTTCCTTTTCAGGAGGAGTATGAATATGATTCGATTCCCTATTCAATAAGATTTATTTCTAAAGATTAAAGGATCTAGAATCCTTCTAGATCAAAGAATCAACTTTTAATAGAATTGATCAAATTCTTCAATCATGCAATGGCTAAGATCATCTTATAGTCCAAATAGAAGTTGTATTGTAAAATCCTATAAATAAAGTTGTAACTCACATTGTAAATTGGCAGAAGGGGAGAATAAAGTTGTGGTGAACAACAATGTAAGGCCTTAAAAAGCCAAGAAGGCCCTAAAAAGCCAAGAAAGAGAGGAGCAAGGTGAAGGTGCATAGAGAGAAGATATACTCTTGTAATCTACATAGATTCAAGGAGAAGGTGAATACCCTTGTGTGATCAAGTGGAATATTAGATCTCTTTGTATCAAGTTTATAAATAAAGCTCTTTCAAGTTCTCTTCCCGTGGACGTAGGCTAAGTTTGGGCCAAACCACGTTAGATTGTGTGTTCTTATATCTTTTAATATTCATTTGATGTGCTCAAGGTAATCGATCTCATGAGTGCTTGAGGTCGTTGGTGGGGATCTCCGTATCTTCCAACTATTGGTATCATAGTAAGTATGGTATCTTGGGTATGCACGCAACGATTGGTATCAGAGTATATCAATTTCGTTTACAACAAATGGTATCAGAGTTGATGGTGTTCGTTCATGACTCAAGTGCTCTAGATGAAGAAGATGTCAAGTCGACGGAGTTCGACAGAGGCATCAAGATGAAGAAGACAACAAGAAGTTCAGATTTGTTCTAAGATAAAGATCATGACTTTTAGAGTATATTGATAAGGTGGAGTCGTCAAGGCTCAATGATGCTCAGATCTGAACACAGTGGACGCAATGACGATGATCGGATCATCGCCAATGACGAACGACAAGACAAGCTCGATGAGCTCACAGAGGCATCACACAAGGCATCCCATGAAGTCTCCGCTGCAGCAGCAAGTCAAAGGAAAAACATGGAGGGTGATGAAGATGATCAATGGATAAGATTGATTGGGAGGTTGATCGGGCAGTCAGATTCAGACGATCAAGGTATCAAACCCTATCTTTTTCAACATTCTGGATGCAATGGTGGGTGCAGATCGAGGAGATTCCAATGTCTGATGCAGGTTCTATACAGATTGGTTTAAAAGAATCACGAAGATCACGGTCAAGTTACGACGGACTAGTCGTGACACGGTGAGATTTTTGCAGGCATTGGTGATCTATCAGGTTTTGAAGATAATAATAACAGGGCAATAGATTTGCCAAACTCAATACAGTTGTGGATGACAATCCTGATTGATGGAAGGAAGACCATGGCAGTGTGCGGCGAGAAGACCCGGTAAGACCATGGCAGTTATGTGAAGACGGTAAGTGTCAAGGTTAAAACATCGATGGAAGGGGTCCATCACCAAGTGATCAGTGGAATACCATGGCACGACAAGTCCTTGACAATGTTCGTGTAAAGTTGATAAGACTATGACAGAATCAGAGGCAGATTCCTCAAGACCTGTAGGGCCCCATGGCTGGGAAGGTCTCACAAAGCGGAATTGGCTGGAGGCGACGATGATGCAATGCAAGCTAAGGGAAAGAAATTAGGTTAAGGAGTTTTAATAAAAAGCTTGACAGGAGCTTACTTCGAGCTGGAGCTTCAAGGAAAATTACAACGGGTCTAAGTGTTGCAGGACGATTAAAGAAAGGGTGCAATTCGAGTAAGGCCCGAGAATTGAGATGGCCCAAGGCATGGCGGTAAACATCACAGGCCCCCGGGATGGGCAAGAGTGTTAAAGGCTTCACGATATGGTTACAACCAAAGAAAAAATTAAGGTAATAATCTAAAATTTCAAGTTGTTTTGCTAAAGTTTGAAAGCAAGTCAAGGTGGAGATTGTTAGATTTTGCCTTGTTTTTCAAGAGGAGATGATGGTTCAAAAAATTCAATTGAGTTGGAGAAAACGATGGCTTGAAGCAGAAAAGTAAATCAAGGTGAAGCAGTTTCCTTTTCAGGCGATTGCGAGTTTTCTTTTCAGGAGGAGTATGAATAGGATTCAATTCCTATTCAATGAAGATTTGTTTCTAAAGATTAAAGGGTCTAGAATTCTTCTAGATCAATGAGATCAATTCCTAATAGGATTGATCAAGATTCTTCAAGCATCCAATGGTTAAGATCATCTCATAGTCCAAATAGGAGATGTATTGTAAATCGTATAAATAAAGGTTGTAACCCAGCATTGTAAATTGGAGCAGAGGAGTAGAAGAGGAGAATAAAGTTCTGCTGAACAACAATGTAAGGCCCTAAAAAGCCAAGAGAGGAGCAAGGTGAAGGTGCATAGAGAGAAGATGTACTCTTGTAATCTAGGCGTAGATTCAAGGAGAAGGTGAATACTCTTGTGTCATCAAGAGGAAGGTTAGGTCTCTTTGTATCAAGTTTATTAATAAAGCTCTCTCAAGTTATCTTCCCGTGGACGTAGACCAAGTTTGGGCCTAACCACGTTAAATTGTGTGTTCGTCTTATATCTTTTAATATTCATCTTGTGTGCTCGAGGTAATAGATCTCATGGCGTGCTTGAGGTCGTAGTGGGGATCTCCATATCTCCCAACTATTTGTATCATAGTAAGTATTGTATCCCAGGTTATGCATGTAACATTGGTATCAGAGTACATCAATTTCATTAACAACATATATTGGTCCCTTTTTGACTTAGAATCATGCAGAATTGAACTGCCAGACTGTAGTTCCAGATGGTTGTCTCTTTGTGGGTCAAAGAGTGGTTCCATAGAAGATGGATCCTCATGGTCCGGTTGTTCTTAGTCTTTATCTTGTATCAAAGAGGCATAAAGCTGATATCTCCCAGTAGCCTGAAAACTGAAAATTTATTACTATTTCTCAGGTTCCTCATCATCCGTGGTCAAAGTTATAAAGCAATGTTTTGGACACATATGTGTTAATATTTGCAATTTAAATTTATAAACATGTACTAGAAACTGAAGCCAACCTTTTTTCTTACTAAAATCACAGCTAACCACTAATATGGAAGACACATTAAAATGATAACTTAAATAGCTAAATTTAAAAGTAAAATAATTCAGGAAGTAGCTATTTTTTTGGGTCCAAAATTATATGAAACTGAATATTTTCTCTGTTACAAAACATGGTCCAACTTGCTACATGCTGGTTACGAGCTTGCTTGGGAGAAATATGTTTCATGTCCTTCTATAAACCAATGTGATAGGCCCAAAGACCAAAAGGAATTCATCATGGATTTTGACCAGACTATATAAGTACTATTCAATCTATTATGCTAAGAAGTTTTATTAATTACAGTTTGCTGCTTAATGGGTGAGATACCTGTATTGGTGTATGAATTAGATGCATGCTGTTAATTCTTTGTTCACTGTCAGTAACATAGGGTTTGTATGACGGGTAGGTACTAGCTGACTTATTTCCTGAGGTGAAATGTGCCTCCAAGAATTTAAGGCATCTACTTCGGATCTGTGGATTCAGTGCATCCTTATATAAACTAATATCATATGGTACATGGATGTACCATAAAAATGATGCTAATTGTGTCTTATTTTGGGGTTCTAAAAGCTCTTCTGTTATTTGGTTTCTCATTTCAGATCTGACTTTGGAACAATCTTGAAAAGTTCTTAATACCCATTTTCTGCTGACTTTGAAGAAAATGGAAAGCACAACAAAACTTCTGCTATTTGTGCTATTTTAAGTAGAAACCTGTTTTTTATTAGTTAATGACACTAGTTGCTTTCCACAAACTGTTTGTTATTTGTATTTGTAATATCGGGTGCTTATGGCCTTTCACCATTGGTCACTATCCTTGACATTATCTTGTGGACATGTTATTCCTGTTAAATACACGTGGATTCTTTTTTACTTCTGATGGAAGAGGAAAATTCTTATATGCTGTTTGTTTTCTATGCAGTGTTCTTGTCCATAGTGGTGGGGTGCATGGTGGACACTACTATGCTTTTATTCGACCAACTCTATCTGACCAGTGGTATGTATACACATTAGTTGAAGTCCTCGTCTTATTATGTACTGAATAAAAAACTAACTCGTTACTACTCTTCTCTTGAAGTTTGTCTTAGTTTACTGTTGATTCCTTCCATTTATACAGCTAAGTTCACGCAATACTTAAAAGTCATAATTAATATACTGGACTATATGTCTGTAATCAGTTCTAAATGGCTAATGCACATAATCCTCCTCTGGATATTTGTATATTACATTCCTTGCTGTCAAATACATGCCTGTTAATAGGCCCAGACATGATCTTCGTTAATTAATTTTAATAAATTAAAGTCTTCTGGGGGTTACTCTCCTGATGATTGTGAACTGTGCTTGGCAAGAGCATGTGATTGCTATTTTAACAAAACTTAATATAGATCAGTTGTAGCCGCAATTTGATCAGCATCTATATGCCTCTCTCTTTGTAATGTGACGCAAATTTAAGCAGAATTCTTTATGCAGCTGGGGAATGCTTGTTTATAGATCATAATCCTTTTAAACCACAACCTGCCCCTCTTGCAGTGCAACTCTGTACTTATCACTGTCCTGATTGTAATTCTTGATGCTTCCATACCAGCTATGATTTTTACCTCCATGATTTTTCTGATGAGTAGAGTGATCTAATGTAAATCAAATTCCTTTTGCCCGTATCTTAGTTCCCTTGTGAACAACCAATGAGCCAATGTTGATTTTGCATTGTAATAACTTCTTTTGTTTGTAGTGTAATAGCTTGTTCCCCCCCCCCCCCCCCCCCCTCATGTGTACTTTTTGGGAGTTGATTGATGCAGGACGCCCCCCCCCCCCCCCCCCCCCCCCCCCCCCCCCCCAACACACACACACAACACACACACACACAGCTTTTCATTCATTATTCATAATTTTTGTCAACTTATCTAGTTCCTATAATCCTTTGGAGTCTATTTAGCAATCTCAAATGTTCCTTTTGCAGGTTTAAGTTTGATGATGAGCGGGTAACAAAAGAAGATGCTAAGAAGGCTCTAGAAGAGCAGTACGGTGGAGAAGAAGAGGTTATTCATTTTGCCGTCAGAAACATCACGTTTTTGATTTTGTACAGCGTTTAACTTTTTCTTCCCCTCCTTATTTTGTCCAACAGTTACCTCAGACAAATCCCGGTTTCAACAACACTCCGTTTAAGTTTACAAAATACTCAAATGCATACATGCTTGTGTATATTCGAGAGTGTGACAAGGATAAAATAATCTGTAATGTCGATGAAAAAGACATTGCTGAACACCTTAGAGTAAGACACCGGGTGATTTGATTAATTAGTGAATTGTCAATTATATGAGAGGTGTTGTTTAGAAAATCAATGTTGCTTTTCAGATAAGATTAAAGAAAGAACAAGAAGAAAAGGAACACAAGAAGAAGGAGAAAGCTGAGGCTCATCTTTATACCATCATAAAGGTCCTTCATATGATTTTCCTTCACTAGATCCTGATTCTTAAGCAGCATGTTTCCAACTCTGATGCTGTTTTACTGAATATTCTCCTTTTGATGGATATAGGTTGCCCGAGATGGGGATTTGAGAGAACAGATTGGTAGGATATTTATTTTGACTTAGTGGACCATGACAAAGTTCGGAGTTTCCGTATCCAAAAACAGATGCCCTTCCACATGTTCAAGGTAATAGTTCTGAAGCTACTCTGGTGCTTAAATTTGTTGTTCAAGATGCTGATACTCGTGGAAGCGGATGGAGATTTCTTGGTGCTACCAATCTTTTATAACATCATGCATTTGATCTGTATTATGAGTGCTCATCTTTTAGAAGTGTTGCACTCTGTGAAATTAGCTGCATTCTAGTTGTTAGTCAGGAAATAATATTTGTCTAACATCTTATGGCTAATATTTTAAAGATTAAACTAGCATTGTTTTTTGACGGCGTTCCATGTTTGACAATTGAATCTACATCTTTTAGTGCTAACCCAGAAACTGAAACATTTGCTAGAACTAGAGTTCTTATTTTAAAAACATTGCAGTATGTCTAGTATTTAAGACCTTGTGTTCAACCTTGCATTCTTACTCAAATGCTGGTTTTTATCTGACAAAGAACAATCATCTCATATTGGAATCCTTCTTTTTGCTTTCCTGTTCTACCTTGATACCCCAGCATCTTGCCTACTTCAAATTCTAGGTTTCTGCTTGCCCTTCTGTATGTTTATTGGTACATGGTAACTGAATTTTCTGGATGACATTAAAGAACAGATGAAAAGTGTGAATTTTCTTATCATTGTCAGTCTCTTCTATTATTTTTCTTCCGGCTGTCTATAACACTGAATACATTTCACAGGAGGAAGTGGCAAAAGAATTCGGCATCCCTGTGCAATTTCAGCGGTTTTGGTTGTGGGCTAGACGACAAAACCACACATATCGTCCCAATAGGCCATTAACTCCTCAAGAAGAAGCCCAATCTGTAAGCAATAATATCCTGGCACTGCAGTCCAATATTGCAAGTTTGAATAGATAACATTTCAAATTTATCGGCACATTGATATAATATTTATTTTTGCTCATTTGAATTGATATCATTGTCTTTTATGTACTGCTTAACTGGACAGAGGAAAGGAAGTAGGAAATATTTTCTTTCGGATTGTATGGACCAAATGTAGTTCACCGGGGGGGGGGGGGGGGGGTAAATAGGTGATTAGCTAATTTAATGCCAAACAATGCGAAATTAAAACTATTTTGCAAACTAAAACTACACACAACATATAACCAAAGAGTGAACCCGAATTCTCAGTGAAGGGCTTTGGACTTCTCCTCAAGATTCCTCTAGATTAAGAGTTGAGATGCTACTATAGCTCTCTCGGTTGAATACTAGTGTGAGCACAAACACAAGCATGCAATGAATATACAAGGAATAAGAGCATGCAAAATACCAAACAATTCCAAGCAAGTATATCAATAAAGCACAAGTAAATATCAAGTATATAAAAGTATGAACAATATAAGCATGCAAGATATTAAACACGAGTTGAGAGAGATGAGCAATCGCAAACACAGGAGAATTATTTCGAGGTTCGAGCCACTTGCTTTACGTCCCCGCCTCACCGCAATGAAGATTTTCACTATAATCGATCCCGCAAGATCACTCGGTGCTGCAACACCTACAACAAGCTCCCTTAAGAACTCTTGGACCCGCAAGTTTCTCTTGTTCCCGCAAGAACAATACACCACACAAACCCGCAAGTTCGTCGAGGCCGCAACCTCCAATTTCTCCTCAACATACAAAGATGAAAACTTTGTGATCACTTCTTGATCATAACCAAACACTCTCACATACAAGGCTCCCTATAGGATGGATATAGTAATAGATAGCTCAAACTTGTGTGAGAAAACAAGATAGATTGAAGAGGTGGAAAACTCAAGAAAATTATTTTGAAAACTCAAGAAAAACTCTCTTGATAAACTCTACTCTTTTGATATAGAAGTTAAGCTCAAAAACTTATTGAGAAAACTCTCTTAAAGGTGAGAAAAAATAGCTCCAAAACTTCTCCAAAAATCTTGTACAAAACTGACCAAGAGAACCCCTATTTATAGGGTTTTCAAAATATAGCCGTTGGGATCTAGAAAAGGTCAAGATTGACCTGTCGGTCGACCGGCGGTTGATCGTGCCCCTAAGGCAATGCCTACTCGGTTGACCGAGCGGTCCAACCTGAGAGTTTGGTTGATCCAGTTGGTCGACTGCACGGTCGATCGACCCTTAGGCAATGGGCTTGTGCATGTATCTGTGCACGTCGGTCGACCGACCAGTCGACCGCCAGCAGCCCAAAAGTTGGGTTTATAGATGAAAAATGTGATCTTTTAAATATCTATAAAATCTCATAAATTCCACAAAAATAAATTCATGTAAATATTTGAAGTACAAATATGTTTGATCAAAAATCAAGTCATATTACAAACAATTTGAACTATTTTTTAGGTATAAAATTTAAACTTAAACCAAAACGGTATTTTTCAAAGACAAACTTTTTAAATGAAAAGGTTTTTTTTTCAAAACTTGTTCAAATACAAAAATAAGATATTTAAACACATTTGAGTATAGTGTGTATGGAAATGATCCAATACACATAGTAGATGAAATATACTTGTTTTTGCAGTAAGCTCAAAATAAGTTTTGATAAATACAAAACTTTAAACACATGAATTAAACTTATCAAAATAAGTTTCTAGACAATATGAAGTAACAATGTATATGGATGAAATTCAATGCACATAAAAATCATGTAAACTTGTTTTGATGAAATCTATTCATGAAAATAAAGATGTATTCTTTGAGGCTCAAAATCAAAGCCAAAACTAAAACTAAAACATATATCTTCCAAAAACAAAACTTAATCGTGAAAGATATGAAATATTTGTGTGTGTATATGAGCTTGAGCAGTCTATAACTAATCTATACTTTACATTTTACCTAAAACACAAATATTAAAACTTATAAACACGGGCTCAAGTCTTCTTGAAAATCTTATCTTGAAAATCTTTTTCTCTATCTTGACTTGATCCAAACTTGATCCAAATGAGGTAGACTCCTCTTTGAGTACTTGATGCTATCTTGAAGTGCGAGCTCTTTGAATCACATGTGTTAGCTTCAAAGCTTGATTTCGAATCTTTTGTTGAAGCTAAACATCGACTAAGATCTTGATTGAATATCTGAAACTTATTAAACACAAGATCATTAGTACTATAACTACATGAGTTAATCATCATCAAAACTAGAGTGATGGGCCTTTGGGCCAACAATTCCCCCTTTTTGATGATGACAAAACTCATGGAGTTATATATGCATGGATTAAAGATAAGCTTCATAGAAGCTCTCCTTTAACTCATGCATAGTAAAAACATAAAGATATTCAATGAAGCACATAAATAAAATATTAAATAAAAACAAACGTATATACGTAAACAACAAATATTAAACATGCATATATAAACTCTCTCAATTCTTCTCCCTTTTGTCAATTCATCAACAAAGGGGTGAAGAAAAACAACAAGATAAATGTATATGTGATATAAATTCATGAAGAGGAGAGACATTAACTCCCCCTGTGTATATGCATTGCATGGAGAAGGGATGACTAAACCCTAACCCATATAAGCATAATATACAATGTATAGATGGAGATTTAAGCTCCCCTACAGACGTGTACCATCTAAAGAAAAGAGGTCAAGCTCTTCTTTGTATATTAGACTCAACATGAAACTATATATATAGGAGATGTTAAGCTTCCCTTGCATATAAGCTATACATTTCAAAATAAATTTTGAAAATTGATTAAAAACAAATTTTATGCCAATTGTAATCAACAAAATAAATTTTATTAAACCAATAAACATAAATATTAAGATACCAATTGAAGATTTTGATACTTGAAATCAACAAACAAATCTTGATAAATCAAAGAAATCATTTTAAGTCAGAATTTTTCTTCCCTCCTTTTTCAAATGATGAATAAGCCTGTAAAAGATATCAATTAACATTAAGAACTAAATCAAGCTTAGCATAAAGCAATTTGTGCTATAAAGAATATGTATGAACATTTTAATTTAGCACAAGAAATCATATATATGTATATGTATGATCAATTTAAATATCAATTGAAATATGATGCATACATTTATAGAAAACAAGTCTGAGTATATAAAAATCAATTTTCATGAAAAGTAAGTGTATAACTCATAACTACCACCCTAACATGCACAAGTTTAAAAGGATTTTCATTAAGAGCATACAAGGTATGGTCGCCCAACCAACCGCCCTTAAAAGGAAGAAGTTTTCAAAATAATATTTTAAAAGTAATTAAGCATAAGTTGAAAATACTACCAAGTGAAGAACAAAAACTAGTTTAAAATAGTTTTTGAAAACTAGTTAAAGATCCTTCAAACATGAAACCAAATCATGTCATAAAAACTTGCTAATTACACAAAAATTGACACTCAAGATCTATAAAGCACATACACAAGCTCATGAAAACAAATTCGTGAGTAAACAACAAAAATGAGTGCACAATAATCATGTGAATAACATATTTATGAAATAAATCAATAAGGCTCAAAAACAAAACTCATATAAATTTTTTTCCTTAAAAATATGATATATATCATATAATCATGCAGGAATCATCAAAACTATGACATATAATGTACAATCAAACAAAAATGAGCACACAAAAGAGATAATATGTAAAGCATGAAAAGCAAGTGTAACTTAAAAATTGTACATGTATAACACAAGTTTTAATAAGATTTGCACATGGACATACGATATAAACATTTAAATCAATATATGCTTTAACTAAAGCATATAAAAACATAATCAACTAAAGAAATAGGCATGTAAATTCATTTGAAATCATGAAGACTCTTTTCAAAATATATGCATAGTTAGGCAACCAATCAACTCAACTATAAGTACAAAACAACATATGATAAGAGTTTAGGTTACTTACACTAGCATATAAGCATTTAAAATATTTTTAAAAGTTGAGGATGACATGGTTACCCATACTGATGTAGCCATCCAATTCTCTAAAAACACGGTGGTCATCCCACCAAGCCTCCTTGATAATGATGCATGTTGTGTCATTTAAGCTCAATCACATCCACCATCAAGACACCTATATTCTCACGTCTTGTGTGAGCCCACACCTACATCAAATGCAATAAGGGTGGATTTTGATATCCAAACTTTCTTGGGTCCATGGGGACTAGTAGCTTTCCTAATCCAAACATTCTTACTTGCAAAATTTAAATCATTTAAACTATCATAGCAAAATTTTGTAAGGTGGCCTTTGCGATCATAATGTGTACATGTGTACACACTAGCATACATGTGAGCATGGGTATGAACATGTTGTGCATGTGGTGTATGCCGTGAGGTATGTGCATGAATATGTGGAATTTGTTTCTTACGAAATATAAATTTCAATTTATTATGTTTAAATGCACATTAGCTCAAAGTGAAGCCCAAACGATCAATGTTCTTCTTCAAAATACATATATCACTTTCAATTTTAGAAGAAGAGACATGAGCATAAGAACAAAATCCTTTTTCTTTTTAGGAATAGAAATCTTTTTTCCCTTCAAAACATTTTTCTTTTTCAAAGAGTTATTATCTTTCAAAACAATTCTCTTTTCTTTTGAAATAGAATCAATTTTTTTTTTAATGAGTTGTTTCTTTCAAAAATAACATCCAATTTTGAAGACAAGAAAACATTCTCCTTTTTCAAAAATTTTCATTCAACAAAGAAGCATTTTCTTTCTTCAACTTATTTTTCTCAACATTTAATAAATCATATTTTTTAAGAAGCATTTTACAAAACAATGCAAGTTCATCATTTGGCATTTCATTACCACTATCAAACTCGGAATCAGAGTTTACATCAAGGGGGTCATCCCCTTGGACCATATAACACAAGTTGGAAGCACCACTTCATTCGAGTCACTCTCCTTGTGATGTGGCGTTTGTTCACCGAGAGTGATGAGAGTGTTACAAACTACAAAAGCCGATTCAATGTTATAAACCCTAGATAAATAATCATCATTTAGGGTTAGCTTCAAAGCATGAATGACTTTTGCATTAGCCTCAAGATACTTCCCATTTACAAAATAAGAATTTTAATAGTGACAAGATAGACATGAATACGTAGGGCCTTGAGATACATAGACATCTTAACTTTTCAAGTTAATATCAAACATAGGATGTGTAATAAAATCCAAGTGTGTGTATGCAAATTTGTGATTAGCAAAAATAAGGATCTTTAACTGTAGGTTGTTAGACTCAAATCAAGAGCACCAAGCTCTGATACCATTATAGGTCACCTAGAGGGAGGGTAAATATGTGACTAGCTAATCTAATGCCAAACAATGCGGAATTAAAATTATTTTGCAAATTAAAACTGCACACAACGTATAACTAAAGAGTGAAGCCGAATTCCTGGTGAAGGGCTCTGGACTTCTCTTCAAGATTCATCTAGATTAAGAGTTGAGGTGTTACTATAGCTCTCTTGGTTGAATACTAGTGTGAGCACAAACACAAGCATGCAATGGATGTTCAAGGAATAAGAGCATGCAAAATACTAAATAATTCCAAGCAAGTATATCAATAAAGCACAAGTAAATATCAAACATATAAAGATATGAACGATATAAGCATGCAAGATATTAAACACAAGTGAGTTGAGAGAGACGAGCAATTACAAAAATGGGAGAATTGTTTTGAGGTTCGAGCTACTTGCTCTACGTCCCCGCCTTCACTGCAATGAAGGATTTTCACTATAATCGATCCCGTAAGATCACTCGGTGCCGTAACACTACGAGCTCCCTCAAGAACTCTTGGACTCGCAAGTCTCTCATTTATTCCTGCATGAACAATACACCACACAAACCCGCAAGTACGTCGAGGCCGCAACCTTCAATTTCTCCTCAATACAAAGATGAAAACTTTGTGATCACTTCTTGATCACAACCAAACACTTTCACATACAAGGATCCCTATTGGATGGATATAGCAATAAATAGCTCAAATTTGTGTGAGAAAAATAAGATAGATTGAAGAGGTGAAAAACTCAAAAATTCTTTTAAAAACTCAAGAAAAACTCTCTTAATAAACTCTCCTTTTGATATGGAAGTTATGCTCGAAAACTTGTTGAGGAAAAACTCTGTTAAAGGTGAAAAAAACTAGCTCCAAAACTTCTCCAAAAATCTTGTACAAAACTGGTCAAGAGAACCCCTTTTTATAGGGTTTCAAAATATAGCCGTTAGGATCCATAACCGGTCAAGATTGACATCTCAGTCGACCGGGCGGTCGACCGACCAACAGTCATAAAAATGATTGTTGGGTTTACCGTTTACCGGGCGGTTGACCGTCCCAACGTCCCCTAAGGCAATGCCTAGTCGGTCAACCGCTCGGTCGATCGGGACCAACCCGAGAGTTGGGTTGATCCAGTCGATAGATCGACCGGCCCTTAGGCAATGGGCTTGTGCAGTATCCGTGCACGTCGGCTGGTCGACTGACCATCAGCGCAAAAGCTGGGTTTATAGGATAAACAATGTGGTCTTTTAAATACCTATAAATTTTCATAAAGTTTCATAAATTTCACAAAAATAAGTTCATGTAAATATTTGAAGTACAAATATGTTTGATCAAAGATTAAGTCATATTACAAACAATTTGAACTATTTTTGAGGCATATAAATTTAAACTTAAACAAAAATGGTATTTTTCAAAAACAAACTTTCTAAATGAAAAACCGATTTTTTCAAAACTTGTTCGAATACAAAAGTAAGATATTTAAATACATTTGAAGCATAGTGTGTATGGAATGATCCAATACACACAGTAGATAAAATATACTTGTTTTTGACAATAAGCTCAAAATAAGTTTTGATAAATACAAACTTTAAACACCTGAATTAAACTCATCAAAATAAGTTTCTAAATAATATGAAGTAACAATGTATATGGATGAAATCCAATACACATAAAAATCATGTAAACCTGTTTTGATGAAATCTATTCATGAAAATAAAAGATGTATTCTTTGAGGCTCAAAGTCAAAACTAAAACTAAAACTTATATCTTCAAAAACTAAACTTAATCATGAAAGATATGAAATATTTTATGTGTCTGTATATGAGCTTGAGCAGTCTACAATTAATCTATCCTTTACATTTTATCTAAAACATAAATCTTAAAACTTACAAACATGAACTCAAGTCTTCTTGAAAATCTTGCCTTGAAAATTTTTTTCTCTATCTTGACTTGATCCAAATAAGCTAGACTCCTCTTTGAGTACTTGATGCTATCTTGATGCGTGAGCTCTTTGAATCAACATGTGTTAGCTTCAAAAGTTGACTTCAAATCTTTTCTTGAAGCTAAACACCGACTAAGATCTTGATTGAATATCTGAAACTTATTAAATATAAGATCATTAGTACTATAACTACATGAGTTAATCATCATCAAAACTAGAGTGATGGGCTTTTGGGCCAACACCAAAATCAATAGGGACCTATGCAGGTGCATGGTAGCACATAGTGGTAAAGCCTTTTCTCTGTCCTCTAAGCATGCCATCCCTCTTGAACTAGTGCCACTTGGTAGAGAACTTTCTGCTTAACAACACTAACTATTCACACACACATTTGAATCGTAGTAATACAAGGAGGATATAGTTATTCTTCCTATTTGAAGAGTCTCGATGGATTACCAAGATAAGCATGAATCTGAAAAATCTCTGGTTTGTCCCTTTTTTGGGCCGAGAATTGCTGTATACATTCCAATCTTGTCACATGGTGCTTTACATCCACACATTCTAATTTTAAAATAGTTTGGCAATCAGCCATTCACAGCAATTTTTAGTTGCTTTAAGATTTTGTTTGTAATGAAACGTTGATGAAGTTCTTTCACGTAGTTCTGTTTGTTGTTTGGTATTTTCACTCTCATTCTTATAAGAACAAAACATTTATGCTATTTAGGGTCTGTTTGGTTGTCGTAATTGGCTGTGATTCGTAAGTCGTAATTGGTAAAGTCTTTTACAGTTGTAAATGAGTTACATGCATGTAAGTTTTACGGTGTTTGGTTGGTAATATAAAGTTATAAGTGGGAAAGTGTATTGTATTTTGCGGTGTTTGGTTGTCGTAATGTGTAAGTTGTAAGTGAAAAAGTTGACCACAAAATTAACTATTTGGTGATTTAAAAAGTTCTAATATTGCAAATAAATATAAAAATGCTAAATATTTAAAAAATTAATATTAACATAAAAAATAATACAAATTTGCATGACCACAAAAATAACTGTAACTGGGCTGTGAGTGAGTGGTAATTGAGTTGCAAGTGAGTGGTAGTTGACTTGCGTAAGTCTTTTACAAATTACGGTCTAAACAAACGCAGTAGCTGTAACAGGGTTGTGAGTCATTTACGAATTACGGACTTTTACACCTTTTACAGCGAAACAAACAGCCCCTTACTGTATTTGTTCTCTTTTTAAATATGCTCAGATGGTTTCTGGCCAACTTTCGCTGAACTTTATTATGTACAACCTGTGTCCATATCTGATATGACTCAGCTACAGAAACATGAAAATGTCTTGAAATCAATTAAATATTGCACTTCATGGAGACAAGAATTGTTGGTGGATTTGGCAAGTTTATTTTTATCACTGTGGCGTTGCATCTTTGCTAACATATTGCAACTCTTCTCCAAATATGTATGTGATATTCTTATTTGTATGTTGCTATGGTTTATGTTAGTTGTTGGTCTGACATAAACTGCTCGGCTGATTCTTGATTAACACTCTGATTCTCATTTATATATGAATCCACTTCAATATAAATATTGTCTCTCATTCCTGTGGTTCCACCTCAATATATATCAATATAATAAGATGTCATTTTTTGTGCCAAATAGTTTCCTCTCATATGTGATTCTTATTGCTATTTGCAATTGAGCGTGTAATCACAATTTCAAGAAAATTTATTTTGGTGATTGATCAAGTGTTTTTAGCTAGCAAAGGAATTTTCTATTGGACATATCACTCATATCCATTAGAGTTTCATCAAAAGATTACTTCTCAATTTTATGTTTATGTAGTGAGGAATACACATTTTCGTTGGTCTCTAGCAATGCTCACAGATAACTTTTAGTTTTTTTTCAATTGCTCTATGCGTATTTCTTTTCCTTTTGAGAATCGTTAATTTCCTTGTTCTATCTATGTTTAAACTTTTTCTGCGCTATGATAACAAGTTCATTGCCAAATTCTGTTGCTTTGTAGGTTGGACAGTTAAGGGAGATTACAAATAAGTTACATATTGCTGAACTCAAGTTATTCTTGGAAATTGAGATCGGACTGGTAACAGTTTTGTTATTGAGCTCATGATTTAGTATCTTTTGGCAAATACATAACTTTTGTTGTATCATAAGAGGCACATCCTCAAATGGACATTTTAACTGCTTGATGAATTGACTAATGTCCCATTGTTAATGAATCTATATGACAATGTAGGATCTTAAATCTCTTCCTCCACCAGAGAAGACCAAGGAAGACATACTGCTCTTTTTCAAGCTTTATGATCCTGAAAAGGAAGAATTGCGGTATCTCATCTGTTTACTGTTAATGATTGTATTTTTTTTTTAGTTTCTTTGAATGTATATTGGTTGGTTTAGAGTACAACTAATTGTCGTTTAATCTTATTGAGTTTAGATATGTTGGAAGGCTCTTTGTCAAGGCTTTAGGGAAGCCATCAGAAATTCTCTCAAAATTGAATGAAATGGCTGGATTTCTTCCAGATGAAGAAATTGAGCTTTATGAGGTTTGCCTTTTATTTAGCACGCATGCTCTTTTCTTATATTTTCCATGGAGTGTTTATGCGCTTTTTTCATACTTAATTTATATTTATTACTGAGTCTCTAACTTATATATATATATATATATATATATATATATATATATATATTATATATTATATATATTATATATATATAATATATATATATATATATATATATATATATATATATTGTATCCTTACCTTTCTGTTGTTGTGGGCCAGGAAATTAAGTACGAACCAAATGTAATGTGTGAACACATTGACAAGAAGCTCACTTTTCGATCTAGCCAGGTTTGTCAAATGCATGCTATTGTTTATTAATCTTATCTGTACCATCACTTGTTAACTCTCTGGCTTTATGTGTGCAGCTTGAAGATGGCGACATCATCTGTTACCAAAATCCCCCTCTCCAGATAACGAGGACCAGTATCGCTATCCTGGTGTTCCTTCATTTTTGGAATACGTTCATAATCGTCAGGTATGACGTACCCTAGTTATCTAACTTGTCTGTAATTTGTTAAGATCACTATCTGACACTAGTCATGCCATGCTTTATGGGTCAAAGTGTTGGATATGACAATAACATGAGAAAATGAGTGTAGATGAAATGAGAATGTTGAGACGGGCAAGTAGAATACAGCGAAATGTAGGGTAAGAATGAGTGCACTTCAAAGAATTGAGATGGTTTGAACAATGTGGAACGGAATTTGAATCTGAAGAGTACTCCAGTTAGGGGTGTAGCGTTGAAACACGGAGTGACACATCAAAAAAGGATAACATGCTAATCTAACCAGGTACTAAATATCGGATATCAGAATTGTATCGGATGGGGGTTTTTCATATCGGATACCGGATATTGGGAGAGATATCGGGGATACGCGCGCATATCGGGAGTTTGTATTGGACACTATATATAATGAAATATTGATAATTAAGAGTTGATTTAGAGTCATACATATCATCTACCTAATAAAAATGATGTAATATGCTTGCAGAGATAGTAAAGAACAATGTAAACTTGCACACAGTCGTGCAATAAATAAATTATTCCATATCGGGTGATATATCGGACGATCTATCGGCCAATATCGGCCAATTTATCGGCCGATATTTCAATATCGGCCGTTTTTTTGCTGCAAACGATATGGCGAACGATTTTCCCATATCGTATCGGCAGCAGGCAAAAAGGAGATATCGGACGATATCTCGGCCGTATCGGCCGATATTTAAAACAGGGAATCTAACGGAGGAAATGTCACTTGGAAAGAAAAGATGTGTGTACCTGACCAAAAGACCTGGGATCAAGGATTTGTTCTTGGTTGTTTTGTCGTTGTTATTGCGTCAAGAAAAATGTTTTCTTTTAATCCTCTGTTAAGCTTCTGGTGGTTAACGAAGCAACGGATTTCTTGTGTGTACATAGTCAGTTTTCCTTGGACATCAAATGGACACAAGAAGAATCATTGAGAAGGAAGTCAGTAATTGAGCAAAGGTTTCCATGTAGAGCAAAGTGAATGCAATTATTGCTGAAAAGTAATTGGGCAAATTACCTTTGTGTTATGCTTTATTTTTCCGAGGTAGCATTTGAAATAGTTGTAAGGTTCATAAGGATGTGATAGTATCTTGGAGTCAGATGGGCCTAATGGAGAGCATTTGTTGGAAGATGTATTTGCTTGAGCTAGCAGGATCAGATCTAGTTATTTTATTTTCCTCTTTTCTTTCTTTTCCTTTCCTTCCTTTATTTCTTGTATTTTGTGTGTGCATGTGTGCTCTGTGTGTGTGTTGGGGGGGGGGGGGGGGGGTGGTTGGGGGGTGGGGCTGGGGTGCTAAGGAAGCATAATGCATGATTGCAGGATACTGGTGTTTAGTACTGGCATTCATAGCAATAGCCAGGAAGCATAATGCATGATTACTGATATAATCTTAGTACATGTACCATTAATTTCTTTGCATGCTTTGTGCTAATAAGGTATGTGGTTCAAATTAGTTCATTAGGTTGTTTTGCCTAGGATAGATGAATCTTGCTGGTGCTAGCTGGAGAAATTTGGATGCTTGCTCCTTGGTTCTATGAGATTAAGCTGCATAACCCAAAAGAGCTAGTGTACTTCCCTTTTACTTTCCCTGGAGGTTTATCACAAGGCCCTTTATTAGACATACTTGTCTTTTATAAGAACTTGGGACCAATTATATAATGGTCAAGAGGTAAAAGGATATCTTTCGAAGCAGGGAATATAATATACAAAATAAACGAAGGAACTAAAGTACGTAACAGTAAATTGCAGTTAAATAAACAACTGAATAGATAAAGCTTTTCATCTCTGATTTCCAGGATGCATAGACTCTTATTATAAGAGAAATAAACGTTTACTTGGTTTGATTTTGTTAGGATTAACATTTAACATGTCCTACTCTAGAAACTTTTTTGTTTATTCTTGTTAATTTAACATAAATCTTGTGGGACCATCGTGGTTTTGTGGGCTTTGGCAAATTCTGTCTCGAATACCACACCATGTGCTATTGCTTATCACTCAGAAGTTGAAGTTAGTTTGGTCTTTAGTTGTTAAAACTTTGTCAATCCTTGTACAGGGTTCTCTCAACTTATGCCATACCCCAAAACCAACCATCATAGCGGGTTAATGTTGATGAAAGGGATTTCTTGTGTTCAATGAGTGTTTTGCATGCACATAGTGTTTCTCACGGGCTTTAATAATGTGATGCTTCATCAAATAGTTTATGATCATATGTAGGCTGATAGATATATTTGGGAGGTATGAAGGCCAACCATGCCACATATTTGGTCGAAGTTTCACTTTATTTCTTTTCCTGCACTTCCATATCAGCGTCATCTAAACCTTCTTTTTTGCATTAACGTTGAATTGTCTATGGATCCTGTCTCAAATGTTTTAGGATTGGGTGTCAACTTGATGTCAGCGTTATTAATACTACATTCCTTGACAAAACAACTAAGGATGAGAGGAGCTTCTCCCTCCAAATTTTCTTACAGATAGCTGATATTTTTGCCATAGGATGAAGGTTCGCTGCAGTTCAACATACCTTCAGATTTTGTTGCTTACACTGGAAGCTTCTTGTAGCTTACTGTTGCAAATAGCTTTTTAGTTTTTATACCTATGATTTGCCACATGGATTTTAAAAAAAAAAATTCCTTCCTATGGACCCTATAACAAATAACTTAGCAGTGCTTATGGCAAGAGACAACATAATAGTGACATTTTAATTTTTATGCTTCCTATGACCTTGTGTGGCTTGAGGAAAATGCCGGGCAAAAACATGTTCATATCACAGTAGGCTATGCCCTCCAGATTATACACAGGCGAACTTATGCTTTGAATGTTAATAGGAGCTCGATGCGAGAGCTGCAGTTTAGTGTGTGGTGGAGAATGGAACTAATTTACTAAGGTATCACAAATATAATAACGAATATTATGATAGTCCTATTTTACCTAATCTGTCAATTTCTTACCATAGCAACAATACTCCAAAAACAGGGTAAAAACGTGTAGTTGCTGTGAAGTTCTTTTTAACCACTAGTAGCAGTCTACTTTCTATCACATTACTGACACCATAAAATTTTCTTATGAAAGGTTATTTAATTCCATGTTCTTGTATTTATTTCAATTCACCTAATTTTACTTGCCAGATTATTATGATCCTTGATTTTGAGATGCTTGCCTTGATCACATTTCTACATACCTTACTGCAATATGCTCCCTCAAATTCTGCTTTTTGTCCGTCTCGTGTACATATATACTCACCCTTGTCACCTAAATCTTGAAACTTTGTTTTTACACTTGTCCATTTATGTGGTGGCATAGGTTGTCCATTTTCGTTCCTTGGAGAAGCCGAAGGAGGAGGATTTTTGTTTAGAACTGTAAGTGCAAAATAGCTCTACTTATTACTGTTCTTAAATACTGTTTGATTTTTCGTTCTAATGATCGCTTGCACCATAATATTAGATTCTCTATTCTTACATGTTCCTTTTTTCTTCAAAGGTCAAAGCTTTTCACTTATGATGATGTTGTGGAAAGAGTTGCTCGGCAACTTGGTTTGGATGATCCATCTAAAATCCGTCTAACTTCTCACAACTGTTACTCTCAGCAACCTAAACCCCAACCAATCAAATACCGCGGTGTTGAGCATCTCTCGGACATGCTAGTTCATTACAACCAGGTCTGCTACTTTTTGCATGATTTTATAAAAATAATGGATAAATATGTTGTGATGCAACAAGGGAATTTAATGATCTCTTTTGGCACAGACTTCTGACATATTGTATTATGAAGTTTTGGATATTCCTCTCCCTGAACTCCAATGTTTAAAAACACTTAAAGTTGCCTTTCATCATGCCACAAAGGATGAGTTAGTTCATTGATGATAGCTTGTTGTCATGATGTTTGGATTTGCATATTTCCTTATGATGGTTTATATTTCCTTATCAGGTGGTAATTCACACTATTAGACTACCGAAAAACAGCACTGTAGGTGATGTGATTAATGATCTCAAGACAAAGGTTTGCTGTTAACTACTATATATCTGTTTTTTTTTTTTTTTTACTTATTCAAGCTCAATGTTGCTATTATAGATTCAATTTTCTAGAAAGCATGGGTTTGGTTTAGTTATGCTGTGCTGTACATTTAAACAAAATCATAGTTTTATTATGCATTTTTCTTATGTGATTTAGAGTAAAAGGTGGTTGTGGTTTTCATGTTTTCTTTAAATAGGTGGAGCTGTCTCAACCAAATGCTGAACTCAGATTGCTTGAGGTCTTCTATCACAAGATCTACAAGGTACGTCTGTGGTCTTTGTAATTTCTGAGGCGGAAATACTTGCATGAACGTTGGCACATGTTCACATTTGTATGCAGAATTTCTTTACTACATGGTTGAGTATATCTAGTAAACTGAAAGAAAAAAAATTGTTTACATTAAATTTACGGTCCAACCTCGCCATTCTTGACTTCTGAGCTGGCATATCACCACAAGACATGCATATACACAGTTCACTTTGGTTGAAACTGAACCTAACTCATGGAAAATGAAACCAGACAAGTTCAGGCCTCTGTCTGGAATGGCTTTGGTGGAACTCAATCTACCTCATTTTCTCAGTTATTTGAGCTGACTTGTGCCTGTCAAAAAAAGTTTATTTGCTAGAATTGATCTGATTTACTAATCTTACTGTAGACTGTATATTTTGTTTTATCTCTGGCCCTACAATTGATGCAAGAATAGAATATATGTTTGAAGTAGAAGCTGATTCATGTTCTCTTCTCTAGTGAATCTCAAGGTAATCAGATTGAATTCTGCAAACTTTAAGTAATGTAATCATGTTAAACAAGACAACTGTTACTACCCAAGTCTTTCTGTTGCCACTATGATTATCTGGGGACCTAGAACATGTATTGGAAATTTCACCAGGTGTAGGCGGAGTATGCTGTTTGTCATTTTTGTTCTGCTATTTGTGTTTGCTTGTGTTCATGGTCGTATGTACATTGTTAATTAGACTTCTTTGATAGATGCTCATGAATTGTGACATAGCTCACTTATGTTAACTGTCATTCTCAAGATCCGGCAGAGCTGGATGCTAGTTTGGTTTGTGATGCCATTCTAAAAGTAGTACTGCTGATTTTGTGTGTGTGTGTGTGTGTGTGTGTGTGTGTGTGTGTGTGTGTGTGTGGACCCTCTTTACCTCTAATTCTGAGACAAATTTGGATGTATAGATCAAAATGAATGTTGCTGATCTTTCATGCGATGGCCCACCATTGAGTTCACATGAAGTTTATTGTGAGAACTACCCCTCACTGAAGATATTCAAGTTAGGAAAATTTTCCAATGAGAACTTGTGCTGACAATAATGTTCGTGGTGGGCTATCCCGTTGGTGACCCGCACCTTTCATCTTGTTCTACTTGTCCAAATTAGCATCGGAATGGGAGATCAAGAGGTTTCAAAACTCCCCCCCTCATCACTTGATTGCATAAAAGGACTATTTTAGCCATTGAAACAAAGATTCCTTTTGGTGCATGGGTAAAATGATTCAACTTTCAAACCTCTTGACCTCTAATTCTTAAACTAATTTTGATGCACGTATCAACATGATTGGTGTGGATTGTCCATGGGATGGCCCACCCATCTCTATGTTCTTATGAACCATTTTGTGACAACTGGTTCTCACTGCAAGATCTCCATAGATAGATAGACCATTGATTAGCACATGCTCTCTCTCTCTCTCCCCCCCCCACCCCCCCCCCCCCCCCCCCCCCCACCCCCCAACACACACACACTGATTATTCATAATCTAGTTTGATATCTTCGCTATGACGATGTCTACACCTTTTTTCTTTTGTTCCTTGCAGATCTTTCCATCTAGTGAAAAGATAGAGAATATAAATGATCAGTACTGGACTTTGCGTGCAGAAGAGGTAAGTAGCCAATATTCAGGGCCAGCTGCTCTTGCAATCTTTTTGCTGCTAAAAATGAAAATATCAATCAATCTCGAGTTTGGTGGCCTAACAAACAGGCACACCTCAAGGGAAATATATTTGCTTGATGTTTGTTGATGCGTTCATATAAATCAAAGCTAGCATTCCTTTAAGTGTTCTCATCTATGTTGCAGATTCCAGAGGAAGAGAAGAACCTTGGTCCTCATGATCGCTTGATTCATGTTTATCACTTCATGAAGGACCCTAATCAAAACCAGATGGTAAATACAGCTGGACATTTAGTTTGCATGTCATTTGCTGCGTGGTTAAACAAATCAGTATAATTATAGAAATCTAGTTGATTTATCCTTGATAAAAATTCCATGCTTCCAAAAAGAATAAAAAGTAGGTTTTCTACTGCTGGCTTGTTTAGAACTATATTTAGCACGAACACTTCATATCCCCTCTAGTTTGGATTAAGGTAAATGATTTCAGAAAATGCCTCAGAGTACCTGTCCTGTTCTTTTTCTGATTCTGTTGTTAAATTCTTCTTCCTGTTTTAGATGAGCATACAGTTTCAGTAAAAGAAAATATGTTATATCGTGATTAGGGGTGGCAGTGGGGCTCCATTATCTGAAGATCCAAATATGATAAGTCACTGATCATCTAGTGGAGTCTAGTTTTATTAGTGAGTTTGGATCCCCAAGTGGATCCAGCAAACTTACAATGGACCACCAAGTGGATCTTGTAGGATTGGACCCGTTCCCATCCTTCTTTGTGACGGTTCTTTGAGCTAAAATTCTTTCATTCTGCAGCAGGTTCAGAACTTTGGGGAACCATTCTTCTTGGTTATTCATGAAGGTGAGACTCTAGCTGAGGTTAAAGCGCGGATCCAAAAGAAACTGCAGATTCCGGATGAAGAGTTTTCTAAGGTACACTGTTAACTTTTACTGCTGGAAGTAATTTCCACTTCTGCCCTAATGTATATTCTTGCCTCTTTTTTTCTCATCCTTAGTGTGAACTACCATTCTTGTCTTTTGTTGTTGTCAAAATACGTATTTTAATTGAAGCATACTCTTTCCCTTTTCCTGTTTTCTTATCTCCATGTCTCTTGCGTTATGCAAAGTGTTCCATATAATTTCTTCTGCTTTGTTCTCCTGGAACTTGACCTATGTTAACTGCCACGAGAGACACTGGGGCAATGCGGCTCAAACTGATTTAAGCTGGGTTATTTCACAAGTAAATGTGAGTGGGGCATCCTCAGAAACCATTCCTCCCTTAAGTTATCATCTAAGGTATAGTTGTTTCTAACATCACGGATATTGCTATCCTCTGGTTTGAATGCCAACATTTACTCCCAAGAATCTCCTCTCCTCCCTTTATATTATATAGAACATCTTATTCGTTGCTTTTGGTGGTTTGTTCACAAACGGCTTGCAGTTGTCTATAAAATTTTGGTCATTGTAACATCAGAATTTTAGGGTGCTACTTTACTTGCAAACCCATGTAAATTAATGTTGTGATTGTCAAGCCTTTCAGTAGGGAGTCATTTGTAGCATGTGTTGTACTTGTTTTCTTTCATAAATTTGAAATAAATCCTGGCCCTTGCTGGAAAGTTCTTCTAATTGCACTTTCATCCTTGTATGGCATATGCTGAGGCAAGGGATATCAGATTACTTTGTATATTTGTTTTTCCAGTCTTGGCTCAACATTCGAACTGTGTGTATTTGGAGCTTTTGATAAATCATGTCTACAACCACTTCAAATAGAAAAGTCAGATGCCTGGGTGCTCACAGAACACGATATACTCAGATGCCAGAATTTGTTTTTTTAGATGTCATTGTATTTGGAGATGCCTTGCAAACGCCTCCAGTTTAGACAGCATTAGCCTAGTTCCACCTTTTGTGAATGTTTTCATATTTTCTACTTGTTTTTCTCAGTGGAAATTTGCTTTTCTATCACTTGGTCGGCCTGAATACCTTCAGGATTCAGATATTGTATCTAGTCGGTTTCAGGTATGGAATCCCCCAACACACAACCCCCCACCCCCCCCCCCCCCCCCCCCCCCCCCCCCCCCCCGCGCCGCTCTCTCTCCTCATTACAACTGTTTTTCTGTCTAAATGCAGAGAAGAGATGTTTATGGAGCTTGGGAACAGTACCTTGGATTGGAGCACTCTGACACCACACCAAAAAGGCTTTATACAGCCAATCAGGTAATATTTGCGTGCTTGCATGTAATGTAAATAATTAGCCAATTATACCACTCCAAGAAAAAATAAGGCTTTTACCAATTTTTAGAAATTCTCTCAGCCTCTGGGCTAATTCATCTGTTGGAAATTTTGCATTGATCGGGAGAACTGCAAATTGTTCAAACTTCTTCGTCTTTTTCTCATGCAGAGTCGGCACACATTTGAGAAGCCTGTGAAGATCTACAACTAGAGAAAATTCCATGCCTCTGCCTAACAGCATTAACGAACTCAGTGATCACGTCTTTGCCTCCAAACCATAAGTGAATGAGTGTGGCCTCGGAAGACAAAAACTAGCAGCTGGTAGGCGGGAGTGCATGGTGAAATTCACTCCCCTTGACGAGGGAGGATTAAGAATGCGGTGGTGGTGTCTTTGGCAAGCAGGACAGACCCCTTTGAATTTTATCTTTTCTTCTTAGTGAAAAGTCCCCAGTAGGATAGAGATCCCATCTCCTTCATTTCCAGTGTAATTTTTAGTGCATAAGGAGATTTTGTGTGGGGGATGTATACAGGGTATAGTTGCTGTTGTAGGCCCTAGGCCCTTGTTTTTATGTTGTCCATTCCTGCTTTGTTACATTATCCTTTTTTATTCTTCTTTTTTGGGTTTTTAAGGGTCAAACTGGGGTTGTATATTGTGGAGGTGACATTTGAAAAAATAGAGGTACTGTGTTCAAGAAACAACTGTTGTTTTGCATAATGACCTTATGGTTGGTAAAGTGCTGTATTGGTTCTTTATTTTTGTACTGCATATATTACTCCTAACATTATTGAAAGACTTTTTCAAATAAAAATAGCCAGAGTTTTAGCGAAGTGGATTGGGCCTACAAATTTTCAGGTTGTTCTTTACACTCGACAACATACTTCTAGAAAGTTCTGCTGATTCCAGCTTTTGTAGACCTTGCAATAAATTCTTTGAAGAAAAATTGTTGCCGTTACGGGAAATTGAGGACATATTTGCCTGGTTGTGGATTGTATCATCAAGGCGTGCTCTCTTGTTTTCTTTGCATTCTGGACATTTCTGAAGGCTTGGAAGTAGACTCTTGCTGTGAAATACTGGCATGCAGGGACTGTCCATAATTGAGAGTGGGCCAGACAGGCAAGAGATGTGGACAATAGCCCTGTAGTCTGAATCTTGCGTGATCAACTGAGACTTAAGCATCCTAATCAGCTGAGAATATTTGGCACCCTAATATAATTGATAATGTTAATTTTGCACCTGCTTTTATCTTCTTATCTGCAGAAAATACACCACCTTCCCAAGTACACTGAATTTTGTCATATAATGATTTTACAAATTGGATCACAAAGTTTCGGAATTAACCGGATGAGTTAACTCACATTCTAAGAAATTTCCACAGAACATGTATATCTTGAAGATGAGTTGGTTCTTTCTCTTTGCTTCTGAATGTTTTTATTGCATATCAACAGCCCCTCCGCATACGAAAACAGCCAGACTGATAACAAGCGCCCAAAGTAATAGTGCAAGATCATCACCACAGTATAATATTACTTACTGTTTCAATATAGATGTCACTCTTATTACACCTCTGAAGATGAAGTGCTGAAAACACTGATCATAAGCTTCAATTGGCTTTAACTGATTTTGCTTTTCAATCTTGAGATTTACATGAAGAATTTAATGCAAGTTCCAGCTTTTCAATCTTAAAAAACACCCTCCGTAAGATGAAATTGAAAACATAAACTTCTTGTTTGAGGATAAGTCAAGTCAGAAGCTTTAGTGGACACAAACAAACTGCGATTAACTACACGGGAGATACTGTATGGAATCATCAACAGTCTCAACAACTAGCTGTTTCATGCGTAAGAGCAGCAGCAAGTAAGATCTCCCCTTGTGGCCTGTAGCAAAATTAAAAGAACATTATATGCCAGCCTAGCCCAGTGGGAAAAAAATAAATAGATTAGTTTTTGAATGCCACATGAGCCTTAGATGTGATTAAAAGATGGTTCAAAGTTCAAATTTATATTGTATTTATATATAAAAGGGAAGGAGTAGACACCAATGGATATAATTCCTGAAAGCATTTTGGAGTTGTTCCGTAACAGAAATAGCCTATTCTGACTAATGTTAGACTATCAAGTCTGCCCTATTTTCAGTTTTTACCATAGATCACTAGAGTGGATCAACAGTTCTGTGCACTTCTTTCGGAAACCGGAGGTAGAGGAGGATGGAATACCCAAACTCTTTTTCAGTTTTTAGGAGTACATCTTTTTCAGAAGAATAATGGAGTACAAAATTCAAAAGTACTCCTTTAAAAAAAAATCAAAAGAAACCTCAAGCCATGGAATGAAAACAACCAGAAAATCACATACCCAATGCTAAAGATTCGAGATCATGCTGATTAATTGCAGAGCCCTCTTTCTTGCAGAGGTAATTATTCAACTTTACAACAGCTTCTTGCAGTTCCTGAAAGCCGATACATACATTAATAACTCTCAAAATAATGAAAGATTATGGGATCATATTTCCAGCGCGTAATTGATTAAACAGACTAAGAATATGAGATAAAGGAACACAACGCTAGTGAAGAAAGAGAAAGACATACATCAATTATTCAACAGTCCAATTAGTTGGCCTAAGTAAAAGAAAACTTTGATTAGTGTGGATACTTCTTAGAAATTAATGTTCTCCAGATCACTAATATAGTTGGATAGACCGTAAAAGCAAGCTGAAGGAGAATTTGAAAACTGGTAGACAGGTGAGGATGAAAAGAACGGCTACTTTGGTCAAGGAACATAACAAGAGATAAATTATTAATGCTCAACAAGACACTTGTGAACACTCCATAACATAATACTAACTGATTGAATTATCTAAATCAACCAATTAACAAAAAACTTCAACACACTTAAACTAGTGGTGTCACGAGTTAACCAGCTTGTGCACTGCATGAATGGACACAATGTAAAGAAGGCGTGCATGTGACAAGTCTCATTACTTCGAGCTGATTTGCAGAATCTCAAATATCAAATCAGACGGTGAATGTCCTTGCCTAACCTGGGGGAGTGGGCAGGGTCGGGTCAGTTCCGGTTCAGGTCATTCTTGGGCTAGCCCACTTATATCCATGCTGTACCCTATCTATTTAAATAAACATGTAATGATAATCTAACCCATACCCTGCCCAATCTTCGTGCACACGCCCGTGTATGTGTGTGATCGAGGCATTTTTGGGTCAAATCAGGTAAGAGGGCCATACCCGTATATCGACCCATTTATGGGTAGACACATTGACCCATTTACAACACATACCCTTTACTCTTGACCCAAATCCGCATACCATGGTTTAGGTTCTGTTATTTGAGTCAAGTCAAGATTGCCACTCCTACCCATGCCTGGACCAATGAAGACTATATTCTCAAATTGATAAAAAAAAAAAAAAAAAAACAATGTCAGTTTTCGCTTTCTTACTTTTGACACGGTAGTAGCTAAAATGTAAATATATAAACAAAATAAAACATGTACCTCCCATGAAGCCAGACTTTTCATGTATGAAGGCAGGCTATCATAGTCATCTTTCAATATCCTTATCGTGGTTTTTGTTGTACCAGGGCCTCCATCTGTTACAAGAACATATTCTCATGTAAATAGTAAGTATTTAACGAACAATAGCACAAAAAATGGTAGATAAAAGCAGTCAAAGGACATTTTAGTTCATTGTTCTTAAGCCAGACAAGGCGAAAAGCAACTATGTAAATAGTAAGTATTTAATGAACAATAGCACAAAAAATGGAAGATAAAAGCAGTCAAAGGACATTTTAGTTCATTGTTCTCAAGCCAGAAAAGGCGAAAAGCAACTTTTCCACAGAACCTGATGAAAAATCAATTGGCGGTTGAAATGAGACCGTTGAATTGTGATGTCCGGAATCCTCATGACTAAACAAAATGCATAAACGACTAAGTAAGCTTTTAAAATAAAATAGAAAGAAAAGAGAGAAGAAATCAATCACTTTGACAGAAGAGCAAACTTTTCAACTTAACCTAATTGCGTTTTGTGAAGATAGCATCGGGCTTGTTGGACAATCATTGTCTGGAAAGAAGAGCCAAAACATATTAGTTTACGAGCTAGTGTAAATTACCAATGTAAAGTTTAGACAAAGAATGGTGAACATAATTCACAAACCGTGGTCTTCATTTATGATAACAAAACTAATAAAATATCATACTAACTTCTGCTATTCATAAGAAAATGAATAAATGCTAACGACGGGGTTTTAAGATCTCAAAAATACAATGATGACATAATATACTTTGGCATTCATAGTAATATTTATAGTTATATGTTCATTCTGATATTTATGTTAATTTTTGCAAGTTCAGTTGAATCCAAATTCCTAAAATGGAGATGCTTCCCTCTTCATAGGAACGTCCTCCAAGCACTGACGGCTTGTCAGGAGACAATCATTTGGGCGCTTGGTTGGGAGCACATGTTGGGATTACTTTGGCTTTTCTCCCTTGGATAGGAGAGTGAGGACCTGTGAGAACCTGTGTCTAAATCTTTCACTTTGTAGCAAAATACAACAGCAACAGCAACAACAACAACAATAATAATAATGGACATTTTAATTTATTAGATGTCTCTTATCACAGAGTGCAACTTAAATTACCCAGAATAATTAAAGGGAAAGGAAGTACAAAACCCAAACTTTGCAATCATGTAGATGCGTCAAAAGCCTGACCCAAGGTTGCAGAGGTTATAGTCATAATTGGATATTAAGTTGTCCCTTTATTGCATAGTTTAGTTTATTAAAAGTGGCCTCCCTATTGCGTTATCTACTCATAGTACACAAACTTTTTAATTTCTGAACTTTAAATCAGAAAAGTTTGTCTCAAAAGCAAAAGCAAAAGCCCAGTAGATTGTGATTTTCATAATTATGCAACCTCACAACTCGATTGCTGGCATTTATTTGGTGTCCTCTGGACCTCGGGTACACTATCATAGAACATTAGATCAGGACAAGCATAAATGCAACAGGATATTTTTAGTGTATCTAATTTCATCATCGCCAAATCATAATCATGGCTTTTTCACATTGGAATAGTGTTGATTGTGAAGCAAAACTCAAATTGGTCAGGCTCACAGAAGATTGACCTGTCTTCTGAATAATAGACTTCTAAGTTCCGAGTTCAATGCATAATCTTAAACCTGTTTAGGTTGTGTTTTCACGTTGATGATTCTTTTATCTACTTAAACAGTTGTAACTTGCTTTTCAGAAATGCAACTTGCAAATTTCAACAATTTTCTTCCTATAAAAGAAATTAACGTCTTGTGTTTGGGATGCTCAGTCCTTCCATGTTTTCACATAAATTTTGGCAAATTCAATTGATGATCTGTTATCAACAAATTCTAGTCCCACAGCTAAGATCTCTTCTTTAGCATCAATGATTAAGCACTCATTCGAGCAGAACAATCATGTCATAGGTATATGAACATGGCAAATATAAACAACCCAACTTCTCTGACCTAGGAGTCTCACTGTTGTAACCCATGGAACATACCGTGCTTTGCCACATAAACCATATGTGCAGCATATATGCAAGCAGTAATGAGTTGCTATGAAGGTATTCATTATTTACTGTCCTCTTACATGGTAGGTTAATCTGTTATTTCTTGTTAGTCTAAGCTAACTCTCTAACTTGTATTTGAGTTGGTTGTTAATCGAGTTTTCATCTATCACTATAAGTCATACTATGGACTATCAAAATATAAATATAATATAATAAGTTGTCATCTATAAGTCATATTAATAGTCATCTATCATTATAAGTTGTTAAAAATATAAATCATATGAACTATCAAAACTATCAATCATTATTATGACTTGTAATTACTAAAAGTTGCTATTATATTTTTTTACGTGTTTCCCTGTGATTTATTTATTTATTTGTTGCAATCAGGAGCCACCATCCCACAGCATATGCGGCACAGAATTCATGGTTCACAGTCGCGGTCTCGGCCGCCGACTCGGCGGGCACTGAGACGGATCGGTCTCGGCGACTCGGATCGGTATCGGGCGATACGCGCAAAACGCTACATAGAAAGCTCAAAAAATTCTGAAAAAATCACAACAAATCTTTAAAAAATGTAGATATTCATATTTATGTATTACATGTCCAAAATATATCACCTAGCACACTAAACATAAAGCGAAAGCATAAATACACGCGTCGTCGGTAGAAACATATCAAAATACATGCACAATATAGTAAATTGCACAAACTACATTCATAAATACATGCTAATGTAGTTATTTCCACATTGAATTGCGATGAGGCACAAAATCATCATCATAATGTCAAGTCGACCGAGTCAACCGCAATTCTCGGCTGAGTCGGTCTCCTCTGAGTTGAGTCGACTGACCTGTGACTCGGACTCGTCTCGGAGCGGGCCGAGACGGATACGACTCGGCCGACTCGTCTCCGACTCGGCCGAGTTTTTGAACCACAGATACCATTTTCTGACAAATGGTTCCTCCAGGAATCAACATAAGCCGAGGGGACAATATTCCTGCAACAACTAAGTAACTTTTTTTTCTTAAACAACCTTTTCCACATGTAGAAGTGGTACCTTATTCATCCTAGTTTGGCCGAGCACTCTGCCTCTCAATACCCCTACCTCCACCCTGACCCCTACCCCAAAAAGAAAAAAGAAAAATTACACACATGCATACACACAAAAAAAACAGAAAAAAGTAAAGGAAAACACCTACTAAATTTCCCAATCTGATAAAGTTTCAGTATTTGTAATAGCATTCAAATGACTAAGATCAAATTCTTAAAGGAAATTACATCTTAAGCTAATACATTAACATTATCAATCTAGGACCATAAACTAAACGAAACGGGACAATATGACAATGCATGCTCTGGTGTGCCTTTTAGGTAATTTTTATTGCAGTTTGTTAACCTTTGAGTTTCAACTAACAAAGGCCTATCCGTATGTATGTTTGTTTGTTTGTTTGTTTGTGTGTGTGTGTACGCGTGTTTGTCGATATATAAGTTATGTACATACATACATGTGTGGGTGTGTTTATTTATTTACTTACATGTGTGTGTAAGTTGTGTCTGTGTTTATTTCATTTCGTGCACATGCGTGGGCGGGCGGGCGGGGCGGGCACGTCCATGGGTGCATGGGTAGCCAAGATGACATGCGTATATAGATTACTGCCGCCGGAAAGAAAATCTACAATGACTGTGTGCACTTTGTTTAGCAATTACAAATAATCTGGGTAAAAATTTGACATGAGATATGTCATCTTACAAACCTTCAGAGGCTAAAGTTGCAAGGCAAGCATCTGAGAGTCCAAGATTTTGTAATGAGAGAGAGTCCTCAAATCTTAAGAAGCTTTAAGATATACAAAAGTTACACATCTTCGGCAAAATACCATATGAACTCATTAAAAGGTATGCATGCACCCAGTTTTTGAACATAACCATGTTAACAACCAAGATATCACCAGAAATTGAACTGTATAACTACAAGGAAAAATAATTTGGTGTAAATAATCTTGTAATCCACATATACGGAGATTGAAAGCAAAAAATGTTGTGGATATCATCTTTTGTTCCATTACATTAAAAACTTTGAATTTTCCAACCTTGTTTGTGCATATAGATTAACAAATAGTATAAACCATGGTCAATATCAACAATCAGAAATTATGTTTTCATTAATTCCCTGAAAATTCGAACAACCTATAATTAACCATCGAATTACAGTTAAAATTCTTTCCGACATTTATTTTATTATGAGATATACAGCTTGCTGGGTGAGATGGATGAGAAATTGCTTCCCCGAGTATTTGGTTTTGAGTTCATTCTCACCGTCTGCAACAGATAATTGGACCGGGACACCGCATGGTCAAGGGATTAATCCTGGTTAGCCCCCCTTAGAGAAATGGAAAATATTTTATCATGGGTTCGCAATGCTAGATGAAGCCTAAAAATTATCAAAGATAGATTAACATGAGTCTGTTTCGATTTGCATATGTAAAGGTGGTAGTTTCTAACACAATTCAGACATACACTTGCCTATTTATACTCAACAGAAAATGCATAAATCGTAATGTACATCAACCAGACAACAGAAGAATCATTTGTGGAACATGAAAAATGATGAACTTCAAATTTTCCATAAAAAATCATAAAACCAAGCCCTGACTTGTATATAATGAACAATTACAGAAATAGTAAAGGATACAAAAGTTCCTCCTCCAGCATTTTCCTGTTGGATCTCGCAGCCGAAACCGATCCACAAGAAAAATCCAGCCTTTTTGATCCAATCTTTGGACTAAGGAACTCCGAATCATCATCATCATTATCATCCAACTCCATCTCTAATCAAAATTCAACAAAACTCGATAAGAAGAAAAGACACAATCTAATCAAAAAAGAAGCAAAACCTAGGGTTTTACCGGGAACATAGCCAAATGTCTTCATGCGATCCTCGATTCCGGTGATGTACTTCTGGTTGGTCTTGTAGACCTCGTTGCAGTGGCCTAGGAGCTCCTCGAAGGAGACGGTGCCCAGCGCCATGGACTCGAGGAGGTTGAGGTCGGCGCTTGTGGAAGAGATGCGGCGATCGAGAGATTGCAAGAAAGCGGAAGCAGCAGAATCTAGAGAGAGATTTGATTTGGGGGAGTTTGTTAGAAGCATAGATTAGGGATTAGGGTTTTCAGAGAGAGAGAAATAGAGAGGTGATACTAACCGAGGGGAATTGGGCGCCTTTGAATTGAATCAGAAAGAGCTCGAGTGCTGGTCTCGATGTGGTTGCAGAATGTCGCTAGGGAGTTGCAGAAGGTGGAGATGGCGGTTTCCATTGCTGAGGCTCTGAGGTTGAGGCCAGTGGCAGTGGGAACTTTCGCTCTGCTCAGATCCCGTTTTGAAATGTTGAGCGGGAACGTGTATTTTAATTAATAAATTTATAAACTTAAGCCTGGTGGCACGAAGCGCCTGTAGCTCAGTGGATAGAGCGTCCGTTTCCTAAGCGGAAGGTCATAGGTTCAACCCCTATCTGGCGCGATTAGTTTTAATTTTTTATAAACATGCCTCCCAATTGGAGCCCAATAATGAGCAAGGGCTAGTTTACGAGGAAATGCTGATTCTCTCTCCACGGGTTGTGGATTTTAGGCGCAATGATCTACTTCAAGAAAAAAAGTAGTCTTTCATTAAAGAAACAACCTTGAGCTTAGCATGAGATTGGTTGAGACTGAAATGCAGGTGGAAGAACATGGGCACTGCGCAATAAAGCCTACTCATTTACAGGGAATTTCATGCCCCATGTAATTGCACAATTCCAGATCACATACCAGCTTTTCACCCACATCTACACATCAATCAGCAAATTAACTGAAAATGATTAAAAAAAAAAAATTGGCATGGATATCTTCTTTCTGAATACTATAGCAGATCCTAGAACGTTTGGGATCAAGACAGATCAAAATCCTCAAAAAGTTCCATATACAACACAAAAGTTCCATGAACGCCACCATGAATTCAAAAAGTTCCATGTACAACACCATGAATGATACGTTCATGCAAGTTCTCCCATGAATTATACGTTCGTGCAAGTTCTCCACAAAGAGGACATGCAGCCCTTTGAATAGCCCTAGCGACTCTCCATATCTCATTATGGATCCGTGCTTGTGCTTCTCTTCTGCCTACTTTCCCAGCTCGAGAAATGGCATCAGATATACCGTGGAAGAATGAGAGTTTGCTTTGATAATCTTCCGGAGGTGCATATAACTGCGTATCACAACAAGATTAGCACCTTCACACAACTTTCACTTTTCAATTTGAAGGAAAAAAAAAAAAAAGATTGAAACAGCGAAGCTAATAGTTCAGAAAGAAAATCATCATTAAAAGTCCCATAAAGATGCAAACTTGCAGTTTCAGATGTGATGTCATTACATCCAGTGGGTCACTCTAAGTTTTGCATCCATACTAGTCATTAATACTAAAACCAGCTCAGAAGTAAAATTTGATCAATTGATCTAGTGAGATACATAGATTCATAGAATTAGGAGCTTAACTATTAAATTTCTGATGATCTGGGTCACGCACTAGTGATGCAAACCTCCAGCTTGGTTCTGAAGATATCTGTAAGTTCTAATGTGCTTTGATACACATTATTAGCGCACAACACATCAAGCTTTTGTGTAAAATGGTTATCAGACACCACCACTACAAGGGTCACAGAGCACACATTCAGTTTTCTTGAAGATTAATAGATGCACATGTACACACCAAATCATCTTCTATATTATTCAATTTTGTGCAGGGTTAGTAAATCCAACCAAACAACCCATAACAATAACAAATGTCATGAGTATCTTATATACACTTAGAAGAAAACTGTATATATTTCTATAAAAACCTATTCAGGTGTTAAAAAATTGCATTGATTCTGAAGTGCAGAAGACAGTTCTCAAACAGCAGCCTCAAGGTATTTGAATTGTAATTTAGAATAAAATATACTGAACAAGCCCTTCGTAAAGTGAGGATCTCAAAAGGATGTTCAAAATGAATATGTAATCATAATTCTCAAACAGAACGCTCCATGTCAAAGCCGCTAACAAAAAATAAGACAGACTTTTACATAACTGAATCCAAAAGAGATGCAGTTCCTTTTACTTTTTCTTCTTGTGTTTGCTTAAGAGAGTTCTAGTGATGGCAGCAAATAGGTACAAGGCAAGAAGAGGAATCTCAGTTTGATATTAAGAGAAAATGCTCCTATGGTGTGATAACAAAAGGTTGCCAATGCTTTTTGTGTATTTTCAGTACACAACACTGTAGTGCCTGAGTTATACATATGTAACATATCTAAGTAAACCCGCCATTAATGATGGTATGCTAGTAGTGCCACCACTGTGCTGCAAATAGCATTTTGTATCAAATAGACACAAAGGCATGTGATCTTGTTCCAACTTCTAATATTAGTCATAATTCTATAACTCATATTGCTTACCAGATGTTTAAACCACCGTCTCCCTCTAAGTCCCTCTGCTTCTAAGAAGCCTCTTTCAGCAAGCAAGGCGATCATTGAAACTCCGTTGCCCCACTACTGAGAAGTCCTCGACAGGTTCTTGTTCTTTAAGTTTATGCAGGTGGTTCAGCACCAAAATTGAATTGTTATTGAAAAAGTTAATAGTAATTCAGCTAACAGATGCTGTAATTTGTTATAAATATTAAGATCCAGGATATCTTTCATAAGATCCTACCGGCTGCCACATGTTTTCTTAGATATACCTAAGTACATATGGGCAGAAGCTAGAACCAAACGTCAAATTATCTGCACAGCCTGCATCCCTAATGGAAGCTGCTTTGAATGTTGTAGAACCATTTTGAGAAACAAGCCATGAGTGAGCAAATTATGGTAGATGGCAGTACCTCCTAAACCCTCAATCAACACAAATCAGCTGGTATTCCTCATGCTAGGATTGCAATTCATTGGGTGTGAAGGGATATTAGAAACAATAGGGGTATTTCTTTAAACAGATGTGAGATACGGTAGAAAGATGAAACAAGATTTAGTAAAACATGCATTACACATGCCTAAAATGTTGACATATGCTGATGAAGCCCATCACACACAAAACTCAAAATGGCTCTACTAGTTAAAGATTGTTCCATGGCAATAAGTAATGTTAATATATGCTGATGAAGCCCCTCACACACAATATTCAAAAAAAAAAAAAAAAAATTGGGCTGTTACCCCCCTTAGAATAGTAAGCTCATCAATGAGACTATCAAGACTGTTCCATGACCATCAGCCATTGGCTAGCACTGCTTGAGCCACTGCAGCATGTTTGCCAGCCTGCATTTATTTGTACCCTCCCTCTTTCACCATGAATTGAGATATCACACTGGCAATCACCTTCCAAGGCACGATCACCTTCTCATTCTCATGTTCCGGACCGGTCTGACACCTGTCCCCCAGCTCCCCCCACCACCAATCTCTCATTTATGAACAACTCGAATACAAATTCCTACGTCAACATTGGTACTCCTGCTGATTTCCTGCACAGAATACCACCTGAAGTGTGTCCAGCAAAACACCCACAGATTCCTGATGTTCTGGCACAGAATACCACCTGAGTTGCCATGAATACACCCACAGATTTATGCACCAGACCGTGACTTGCTTGGCTCGCCCCCTCCCCCACCATCCCCCTCCTACCTCTCTTTCGTCATCCATCGTCTCCCTAGCCTTCACTATCCTTCCCCATCCAAACTGGCATCCATCACAAACCTGACTGCCCACTACAGCTTCCTGTCACTACCCATACAGATGACTGTCTTATCTTTAAACCAGCACGAGTGCCAAAACAAATGAACACGACAGATCCCTCTTCCTTAAACATCAAGCCAGATCTGTCTGGGTTTCCTTCTGCCAACATACCCTGTTATGTCAACTTGCCAATGCAATAGACCCCAAAGAACCATGTTCCCTTGAAGTCTATATCCCTACAACATGCAGTAAACCAGTAAACCAGATGGATCTCATAAAATGTCTATAACCACTCAGCTTTGTAAATGTTCCTTCTTCATATTCTGCCAAACCTTTATTCTTATAATTTGTTGAACCAACAAACCCCAGAAGCCAAAAACCAGCATTTTGATCCCCAGGCTAGTAAGTTCCGGATAAAAGACATCTCCAATATTGCTGATTTCATCATTGCTGTATTTTTACAAGGAATTCATGACAACCTGACAGGAAACACTAACCGCATGCCAGATGACCTCTGAATATGTTGATTGTGGGTGACATCAGTATTATCCAGAATGCAATGTCAGAAATGGTGGTGTCCACATGGTGCACATCCAAGAGGTTTCTGAGTATGATCTCTGAAAGATCAACTGTGTTACAAGGTGTTCATTTTTCACCAGAAGGATCAGAGGTAAGTTTTTTAATGGAAGGGAGGCAGCAGAGGGAAAGAGGATGATATTGAAAGACAAGTGCACAATGGGGGCGCAGAAGGTTGTCTTGGCAGGAGTGAGGCAGAGGGTGAGATCCACATCTGGATAGCGGGATTCAAGGACAGCAAGGTCAGCCATGGGGATCATGTGGTCAGAGGTGTGGGGCGATGAAGATGCCTCTCGGTTGCCACTCAGATTCAGTAGGGGACTTTGCCCATCCCTCGAGATGCACAAATAGGACAATATAGGTGAAGCTCCTGGCCCAACACCCTCAGCATAACTCCAGGTTGCTACCTTGGTAGACAATGATTTAGTGATACTAAGGCTTGGCTCAGAGTAGGAATGAAGATGGTACTTGCAAGCTCTTTTTCTTTTATGCCAAATGTGAGGGGGCAAAAATAAGCCTCAAAATTAATTGGAAGGAAAAACTTTCAGTAGCTCTATTACATCATGTCATCGCAGGCCAAAACTTGACTGCCCGCTTGGCGGCCCATGTAATTTGCAGAGAGACCTACGGAATTATAATGCTTCCTGATACTTTTTAACTTTCTTTTCTATGGTACTGATGGTCACTGTATTGTATTCATCATAATACTCTAAGCACCAATCCCAACTTTTTACTAATAGAACATAATTACTTTCCATAAGCTTGCATCAGAACTTTGCTTCCTTTAGAGTCTCATTGGCTGCAGCAGTGAGTTGATGAAGAGATGCAACTAAAGGTTGTAAAGATTCTCCACTATCTAACAATGCCCTCAATTCATTTGTGTGATTCTGCAACAAACGAGGAGAACACTTCAGATACATCTGACCAGAAGGAGCACATCACACATAACTGACATTTTAAAAATTAAGTGAAGATCTGATTTTGGTCCCCATCTTCGGTACCAGTTGCAGCAAATTCTAGTTCGCGATTTGAATGTTGCTGATTTGAATATTATAAATATAGCGGGAACAAAACATTGGAAAAATTTTGTATACCCTACAAGCTAAATAAAAATATTGTGTACTAACTTACAGCATTGTATATTGTTCTCTCACGAAGATGAACATGTCTAGGATTTGTCCTCTGCTCATTTTTTTGGCTTTTGTTCTTTTCTTTCCCTCTCTTTCTTTCTATTGAAGGGTAAGCCATTATGTTCTCTAAGCCATCCATTTAGCATGTTTCAATGTCTGATAACATGGGATAGAACAGAAAATTATGGCACTCACTCACTTACAGACAAGAATACCACGAGGGATTAAAACAACTCAATGTTAAGAAACTTCCTCGTCCGCACAAATTATTCAAATAGAAATGCATATATGATCAAATCATACTACAGCCACAGTCATGCACATCATTCATGGTAGCATCTTCTTCTTTTGGATATGATAATTCAACTCAGAATGTAAGGGACACAGAAAGAGTCGCATCTGTGTGTGCACGTGCACTTAAACAGACGCGCGCGCGCGCATGTGCGTGTGTGTGAGAGAGAGAGTATGCACGGACCCGCGGCACATAGATATACACCAATTACATCTTATAATAACCAGGAAAAGGCAGGATAGCAACTGAAACATATTGCCTTTCAAATTGAGACCATGTGTTTGGGGTAATAGGCATACATATCATGTTTTTTTTTCCTGAGCAAAAGGCGAGACCAAGGTCCACCCACCTCTTTCATTAGCGAATAATGGAACATATTTCGTTATTATTTTGACTAGGTTAAACATTATTACATTTTGATTATTGCAAATGAATGGCTCAAAGGATCCAGTTATGGCTAATCCTACAGCTAAGCAGCTTGTGTTTGATAGAAAAGAGAAAAAAGGTGTACTACTATTATTTATTCAATAAATTACAGATCTGAAAAAGACTCGGCAAGGTACTGTTCTACTGCAACTGAGTGGCATAAGAGAGATAATCAAAAGGTATTACAGGGTCATCTGCTAGGTGAAGGCCTAAAAGTGCAATATCGCCTAGTCAATAATACTGTATTATTATTTTTAAATATCTTATCTGGCTTTACCTACCATTTTGTTAATTAACTTGATTTATAGTTATTATTATTAGATATACAAATTATTTCTAAGATATTAACATTGGCTTTATTTGTTATTGCCATTATCACTTATTAATATTTTTAATTACCATTACTATTATTATTATTAATTATTTCTATTATTATATGGTTAATTATTATTAATATTTATCATCATTATTATTATTAATATTATTGTTTGAATTATTATTTTCCCTCCTTAATTCTTTTCCTCGTACCTAATTATCTAAACACGTACCCACCAACCCAATAACCTCTAACCCAAAACCCAATCCCCATAATCCTATCTTAATTCAAATTCAAATCCTAATTTTTAACTACCTAATCCTGATCTTATCTAGTCATATCTTTATCCTAAAAAATCAAATCATAAATTTTAACTAATCCTAATCCAAATCCAAACAAAAATCATATCTAATCTTAACTTATTTAATTCTAATTCTTATTTTAAAATCATAATCTTAATCAATTCTATCCTAACTACTAAGTCAAACAGTTTGAATTTAACTGAAATTCAAATTTTAATATCCCTATTAACCTATAAAAGCCTAAACTACTTTTTCTACTTCAAAAAAAAAAAAAACTAACTCAGCTCTCCCCACATTCTTTCTTTTCTCCTCAAGAGGAGCATGAACAAAAAAGATCTCGAAGTGCAGAGATTGAGGAGCATGTTAGAAGAATCAACTCTCCAAGTAAGTAACCTATTATCTCACAATTTTTTGATATAAATAGTTTATTAAAAATTATGTCTATATCATAATTATTTATGAATTTTTTATAAATCAACACTCAATCACAAATCCAACTAAAATACATGTGAGAATATACCAACTCATAATTTTAATTTACATATTTTTCAAAATTTTTAACAAAAGATTTCATTTAAAAAAAACAGCCGTTGCACTTCCTAGCCAGACCAGGCAGGGACTGGCCCAGCCCAGCCTGGCCCAGGCAGTGACTGGCTTGCCCTAGCCCAGGCCAGCAGGCCTGGCCTGGACTAGGCCAACAGGTCCCAGTCCGTGTTAGGAAAAAAAATAAAATTCCCGGACCAGGCCGAGGCCTAGCTTGGGCCTGGGCTGCTGGATCTATATAAAAAAAAGGAAAAAAAAAAAGAAAGAAAGAAAGAAAAATGCATAATAAAATAATCAGATAAAAAAAGAAAAATAGAAAAAAATATAAATAACAGTCTACAATATCTCTATAGTCTATAATAAAAAGTTTAGATGAATAGCAATATAAATTAACTTAAATTCACCCACTTTAAATTCAATATTCATTAATGCTAAATTTAGACCCGTTAAGGGATTTTATTATTATAAAGCCTTTAAAAATTCAACAAAAAAATTATAAATTGGTTTAAATTAAACTTACTAAATTTATGTAATCCAGAGGACTATATTCCCAATTCTGAAACTAATTAATCAAGATTAAAACCCTTTATAACTCCCAAGTAGAACATCCTTTTTAAAACTCTAACAACTTTTATTGAAATGAACTATGTAGATTTATCGGGATCCTAAGATTTCAGTGCTTTGGACTTGTGATCAAGTTTAGGTGAGTGTTCTTTCCTCCTTTAATTAAACAAGAATTTTATAATAAATAATTTTATTTAGTTATGTAATCATGTTATAAAGGTGATGTATATGATTAATCTAGTTTTCTACTTTTTAGAAATTTTTATAGTTTTCATAAATTACTTACACGTACTTCTTCTAATATATTTATCTATATTGTTGCATGTAATAAGGTTCATTGTTCTTAATAATAAATCTACATGATTACTGCATAACATTGATTCGGACTATGCTTCTAAAATTTACTGAGATGATATTTGTGAGTGTTTGCTCTTGTACTATCTTCTTATTTCTCGCTGTCAGTAGTATTTATATGTTACTTGTATTATTTTATGTGACTGTCTGATTTATATTTGACCAATATGATTACAAGTACCATTCCATATGATGTCAGTGAGTGTACCCTTTTATTATACAGTTTATCAGAACGTTTATCAGTGTCATTTCATGTGATAGTTAGTCACTCATATTGATTCAGGACTAGTTGAGGTATACCTTATACTGTGACGTAATTTGATCTACTGATCAGCTGGCCTAGATCATATTTGAGGACAGATGATATATTTTATGTATAGTGGTTATCAGAAATTGTTTGGTGATTATTCCGTCTACAACTCCTTTGGATATCGAGGATGTATTAGATATAACATTGCTTTATCGATAGACATGATTTACTGATACACGGATTGATATAGACTTGAGAAATCTTAGAGTATAAATCTTACTGATACCGACGTAGCCACCTGGAACCGCCTGGCCCACGACCAGGCTGTGGACCCCCCTCCGGGGGCGCCGTGTGTGAGCAGAAGAGGGGCCAACAGCCCCCTCTCCCTTATCTCTCTCTCACTCTCTCTCCCTGTTTCTCTCTCTCATCTGTCTCTCACCCTCTCTCTCCGTTCATGTCTCTCTTTTATTCTCTTTCTCTCTCTAGCTCTCTCTTTCTCTCTCTAGATCTCTTTCTCTTTCGAACTTTTCCTCTCTCATAAATATTTATATATATATATATATATATATATATATATATTATATATATATATATATATATATATATATATATATATATATATATATATATATATATTGGTGCACGTGCTCGAGTTTCTGGGATTCCAGAATTACAGCGATTTTTCGAAGATTTAGGCGAGTGTCCTCGCCTCGTTTTGGGCTTCCCCGCTTCGTCGGGTCGACTTGTATTTTATCCTGTATTTGTATTCGTATTTTATATTGGGCTATGCTCTTGTATTTGTATGTGGCCGAGTGCCCAGGATTGTACATGTATATGCCTGTGATGAATGCTTATATTAGTACAGTTAAATTCTCGTACATGTATCATGCCTGTGATGTTGCTCGCTACTGCCTTATTATGTGCGTGTGATGACGCCAACACTTCTGTTGATACTACCAAGCCTCCGGGCTGCGTTTAGCCTTCGGCTTTTTATAGTTGCATTTAGCCTCCAGGTTGCATTTAGCCTCCGGGCTCTCTACACTCAGCCTCAGGGCTTCACCACTTCACGGTACTTTAGATATTATCACATTTATATGCATGCTCATGTGGTACTAACATCTCGTGCAGGTACCCTTGTCTGACTCCGGGTTTCTGCCCACTTCCGGGCTAACTACCCAATCGGTTTTAGGCCTTACACCCTTATGAGTTTCGTGGTAACTCCCGAGAGTACGCCTAAACCCCGAGCGTACTCTAGTCCTCGGGCTCTCGCCTACTTTCTCGAAAGAGGAGTGGGCTTAGACTGTTAGGTCTCGCATGCTCCGCCTGGCAGGCATGCTTAGCGCTCAGTACTTTACCACTAGATTCGTCTAGGCGGAATTCTCCGAATTTTAGACTCGCCTTTAAGCTGAATCATTCCATTAGCTCTGTTAAGCGCTCTAGTGACTAAACACTGTTTGTTGTCCGTGCCTCTAGCACTGCTTAACCTCTGCTTGATTGTGCTTGACTATTACGCTATCACTTGACATGTTTTCTCTTGATGTGCTATCATTTACCATGTTGTCTCTTGTCACCTGCCTGATATCATGCCCTGTAATGCTATCACCTGACATGCTACTACTTGACACCTGCCCCTGTTATGATATCACTTATCACCTGCCACATGTCATGTTAATACTTGACCTGTGATTATCAAATTTACGAAAATCATGTACCTGTTATCCTGTATTATATACAGTGACATGTTATTCTGTATTATATATACAGTGACCTGAATCTATAATACTCATGTACTCTTGTTATACATGTACTCTTGTACTCCTGAATTCCTGATCATACCCTACTCCTGTTATTCCCATAAATTGATAATTACATAATAAATTATAATAAGACAACTTGCATTGGGTTTGAGAAAAACTGATAGGTCTTGATTAGTTCTATGTTTATAGTGATCGCAGGATAGAAGGTTCATGTCCGGGTGTAATATAATTCCCCAGAAGATTCGTGTTCGGGTGTAATATAATTCCCGAGAAGATTCATATTCGGATGTCATATAATTCTCGAGGAGTAATAGTGGTGGGCCGTTGTCCCGAGCAGAGACGGGACCCACTATAAATATGATCCATCAAACTTCATTAGTTTCCAAATAACTTGCTCAATTAGTTGTAAGTGGAAGTATGTGGAATGGGACGCATACTAAAGTCTACGACCCCAATTATAATAAGATGCTAATATAAAATTCATTGTGTTGTTTTGCAACTCGGGTTGTATACGCTCTGAATTTGGTGACATGGGATAAAAGTATATAGATGAGGGTTTTCGTGTTTGGATTATTTCTTTAGCGCACTAGTCTCGTGGAGCCGTGACCTAAGCTCATATGATTAGTTTTGCTCGTATTCGATTTCATTCAGTTTTATCAGTTTCATCGGTCTTATTTTAATTTAGGAGATGCTGGTGTTGCCTTATCTGCTTTACTTCCTGCCTCCTTACCTGCTCCTGTATGCATGTGCTCACGATACGGTTTTTAATATATACTCTTTTGATTAGATTTATCAATATACGTGTGCTTATCTCTGCACGCCACTTGGCATTCACCACACCACTCGTTGGGGAGTTTCTAACTCCCCTGAATCCTTATGCCCAGATCCCGGAGCTTGAAACTTATGGATTCTCCCAGTTGCTGATCAGAGATGCACAGCTGAAGCGTGAATCATCGACAGACCGTCTGAAGCCCTATCCTTCAAGCCCCCCTGCTCGACTCTCGAGTTTTCCCATTATGACTCGTGAGCGGCTTTTGTACAGTTCATGATTGTATATCACTTTGTATTCTCGCATTTGCGCCTATCGGTAATGTAATATTCTTATAATATTGTGTCACATCCTTTGATAACTTTGTAATTGTATTCATATGTTGGAATATATAATGCACCACGTGCTTCCGTACTCTGATTCTTACTTGTACTGATGTTTAACGTATATATGTGAGGGTATTTTTGACTTACGTATATACGTTGCAGTAACGTCTCCGTACCCTCGGGATCGGGGCGTTACACACCCTCTCCCTTTGTTTCCTCCACCCAACGAAAAAGAAGAACGACATGACATCCCATCAAAGTAAAGAATTTGAAAGCAAGAAATTTTTAGAGAAGAAGATAAGCAACTTTTATCCTAGGGTACAACTCTATTTATAGATGGAGGAGAAGTTGAAACACTCAAATTCAAATCCCTAATCTCCGAAAAAGATGATCCACATCCCAAGATCCTCAGTCAACTGAATCGACAGGATATCAACCGCCTCTGCCACATGAGCCATTATGATGCCATCATTTGAAAAGACACCAGTCACAGATTTCAAGCCAGTCTAATCATCGACACGCTAGCTGTCATCAAGCCACACGATCTCCAGACGAAATTCAGAAGATTTGCATTGTTGGACCAGATCCTCCTCTTCACCAACATCAAGAAGAATTCAAGGCCTTTAAAGAATATTTACCAATTCCGCTCTTTCGACTTCCCTCCTATAGGCTCCAGCAAGTGAAAGAGCGGGGGAAATCTGTATTGGTCCAAAATTAACTCACACCAAGATGTTGACACATGTCCATGCAACTGATAGCCTCCCACCGAGATGCCCACACCTCCCGGTCCTTCCCTTCAAGCTCTGGCACCCAGAGCCACCCCGTAGCTACCTTCTATTCTGAAGACATCACTCTCTGCAGTCACCTACAGTCTAAGATTTTTTACTTCATTCTAAAAGTCCCTAGTAACGACCACCGTAATTTCCGCCTGCAACTACGCCATGTCCCCTCTCTTATGTTGAAGACGTGCAACGTCCCTGCATTCAAAGCGGATAATTATGGACAGTGAAGATATTCCCTGCATGCAATTCCAACAGTCCAGCGCCAACAATCACGATTGTTGTAGCAAATACGCTCGTAAAGATCGTGCAGTTACACAGCTCGCCAGCACCCTATCCGTCTTCACGCCAACAATTCAGTACAAATAAACATTTTCCTCCAACAAGAAGGGGACTTCCTTTTCCTTTCACTCAATCCTAACTCAGTACACACCATCCAATTACTGTAGTTTCTATAAACTTGCGAGTTATAGTGAATTTTCTTCCTCCTCTCCCTGGTTTTTTCTGATTTGAGTTTTCACATAAAAATTCTGTGTTTCCGTCTATTGTCTGTTTTGTGATCCCCATTTTACACTTAACCCCTATTTTTCTATTCTCACTTGTGGCGTGAATCGATCGTTTGATCACTCGCAGTAGAAAACCTCTACCACTCAAAGCATTTCACTTTTCATGATTATACATGATTTGATCGTTTCTTGCCATGGTCTCTCTTTGGTGGGTTCCTTCATGGACAGGCACCAACATGTCGTCTTGTCTCAAAAGGTTTTATCAATTAGAATGGCATATATCTCGACTAAAAGAACAACCATGATTTCAACAAGGCGATAAAATTTCTTGTATCTAGTTACGGACGGACAAGAGCCTCTAGATGGCCACTATACAGTCACCGAATCAACGATTAGTAGACATGAGAACACATTATGACACCAAAATGTTTGCATCCGTTGTACATTCATGATTCTCAATGCAAGAAACCACACGGGAACTAGAATTGTACTTCCATAATTTTCGTATCAATGATTTTCATAGTTTCAGTTCTGAGTAACCAGAGCAAAAACAAATGCATGTTCGAGGGGTTGAGCTATGCCAGGCTAACCACAATCTGCAAAGAAAATCTGGAACGAGATACAAAACAGTAGCTTTTTTCCTGAGACCATGCAGGCGGTATGCAACAGGAAGCTTGTGGCCTCTGGCCTTAACGCGAGCACTGAAAACACATATTCCGTTGATTGTGACAACTTAAAGGGAGTGCAAATTTTAAAACTTCTATAACAACCTATCTCTGAAAAGATTTAGAGTTCTGCATAAAACCTACAGCAAAAACTAATTACGAACAGACTAATACAGATTCAGCAAAGAAAGAACCGATACAAAGTTAACTCTCCGCGTGCAGTTAATTATCTAAACGCATTCAGAATGAAACAGAATAAATGATATGCCTGAGTTAGTCACGGGAATCCAAGTAATGCACTTTTTATACTTGTTCTAACTCAATCCTCAAAAATCAGATCCCCATAGCGATTATCCTTTGAGACTCCCAATACTCTTTCGATTGCTTCACCATCTCAGAACGTTCCTCACGCAGCCTCTCTTTCCAATAGTCTTTGCACCTGCGAGATTGAAGCAGAAGAATATCAGCAATGCGGGATTCCTATTGAGTTTTCTTTATCAGACAATTGGAACAAACAAACTGTTCTAAATAACAGCTGAATCTTGCGGGCTATATGCACCTGTTCTTCAGCAGGAGGTCCAGCTCTTGCATATGCACTGCATCACGATACACGCCAACCTGCATGCACAAAGATAAACTGCTGAGCAAGACCGCATGCATATTGTAGTTTTTAGTTTACTATATTTCTTTTTATTGCATGCATATCCGCATAAAATATGATCAAATAACACAAATTTTGGACTTGCATACAGCATTGTACTTCTATGTAGATCCTCCATAAGAAATTAGGAAGGAAGAAGGTTCTGGTACAGATTAGTTACCAAAAGGCAATAAATAGGTGAAAAGTAGTTTCTTGACACAATCTCTTGTGGTTATCCCCTTCAACATTAGGGTATCTGGGTAAAGGTCTTAGCTTCAATTCACAATGTATCCATTAAATCCATCAATGACTACTTTAGGTATGTTGCCGTAAAAAATATTGTACGAAATAAGATTTTATGCAGCGATGGTAACAGTTTGAACTGAAATATGGACTGAAGCAATATACTAGACCATGACACTAAATCAAAAAAATCTTTATGATTACATCAAGCACCATATGCCAGTTCCAATTATATATGAAGAATGGACCAAGATGTAGGTTTGTTCCCTCAAAAAAAAATATCTTTAGGATTTTATTTTAACAAAAGAAAAACAGGAAAAGGGAAAGTAGGAGATTGTAAACCTATCAATTTTCTTGAGGTCATGCTGTGGTCGAGAATTCCCAGGGTCAGTCGGGTTAATGGGGCCTTTGCCTCAGGCAACACAAACCTAAATCGAACTATAGGGAAAGATTAAAAAATTATGGGTAACTGATGTAAGAAAGGCTCATTTTAATTTCATCTTTGCATAAACTCTGCTGGCTGCTTCTGCAGCAATGAGACAAGAACCACTGCTATGTGACTTGGAAGACTATAGTAGCCTATTCATTATGGCTGTCGTGGAGAGCTAGAAAGAATTTTAATTCAACCAGGTAAGCGATTACTGCATCTTCCTGATTAAGAACAGATTTGTTTCCACTCTGAACTGTTGTCTATTGTGAACTGTACATGACAATGGGTTCAGGAGCATGGCTTCTGAACAATCTTGAATGGGCTTTACTTTTGATGTAACAACTTCAGCCGAGAGAGAGAGAGAGAGAGAGAGAGAGAGAGAGAGAGAGAGAGAGAGAGAGAGAGAGAGAGATGCTCATATACGAGAGAAATAACTTTTTAAGTCAAAAACCTAATCCAAGTTTACACAATTAAATTAACTTTTGATCTTCCAGAAAGAAATGCTCGCACGTGGAGTACAAGAGTAAGATAACATTGTGACATATGTGTTGGCAAGAAAAAGAGGAGACTACAATGCAGACTATGATGACTCTCTGCTCTTGACATAGAGATTACGGAGGAACCGCCCCCAAAGTTCAAAATGCCCCACCTCAGACAAGTATGATGGCTCTTGCAATCCTAAAGAGCATATCCTCTTTTATTTTACAATAGTATAGAGTTCTGGTCATCTAAATATATTTAAGTAAAAATGCCAAAATAGTTGGCGGTTTAGATAAACTTGGTTGGTGTAACTTTAGCAAACTTATGAGAATGAATATGCGCATAATACACAAATCAATGGTTAAAAAAGACCTCAGAGTGCTCACTTTCTCTATTTAAGATCAATCATTCCTCAAAATGATGGGATTGAGTGAAATGTATTTATATAACCAAAGTGGGGATGGTTAAAGTGAAAGTGCTTCTAGTGTTTTATATTACCATAGAATAACTATGAAATTGAAGGGAAAATTGTACAGAATGGCCATAAAACTAGAAAAATACAGTAGAACCCCCTATAAATTAATCTCCTCTAAATTAAGAACCTCTCTAAATTAATAAAAAATTCTTCCCGACATGGGCCAGTGTAAAAAATTAATAAACCTTTCTATCGTAATAATTAATAAATTTTTTTTGAAACCTAATATAAAATTTTGGACCAGACTCTCGCATAAATTAATAATTTCATAAAAGTACAAAATATATTACATACAATATTTAAGAACTAAAAAAATACTTTAAGATGTTAGTTTGCACAAGGCCACTTTATTTGATATTTTTGACTTCATCTTTCATTTTTGGATTATCCTCAAGAAGTTATTGTGATCACCTTTTTGTTCTAACCAAAATGTTTCAACTAAATTAGTATTTCAATGGTCTTACATGCGATAAGATATATTTACAAGGAGATTTTAAGAAGCTTACCAATCAAAGTGAGATTTTAAGGAGATTAAATACTATAGAGCTGTTGGAGGAGTTTGAAGGATGTGAAACATTAAATAGACATATTTTTTAAGACAAAATAACAATTCACAAGTTAAAACCCTTTAAATTAATAACCACTCTAAATTAATACTAAGTATGGTCTCAAGAATATTAATTTAAAGGGGTTCTACTGTACCTTGAATTTGAATGTTGAAGAGCTAAGAAACAACGTATTCAGAAATGAGTATAGAAAAAACTGATGAGGGGCGATACGCTATGAGATAGGATAAGAAATGACTATACTTGTAAGAATTTAAAGGTTACTCCTGTTGAGGATAAAATGAGGGAGAATCATTGAGATTCACTCGACATGCATAATGAAGGCCTGTAGCTGCGCCAATTAAAAAGAATTAATAAGATTATAGATAATGGAGCAAAATGAACAAGAGTCTAAACAAACTTGGAGGCAAGCAACTAAGGACATGATAGTGTCTAAGCTAATTGATAAAATGGCTCTTAACAGAGCTGATTGGAAGAAAAGATTCATTTTGTTGGCCCCAAAAGTTTGAGATAAAGGCTTTGTTGTTGTTGGTGGTGGTACTTATCTGAAATTTTGGCAGAAACTTGAAGCGGTTTACTTTAATTTAGCCTTTAACAAATGTAACTACCAATTCAATTCTAAGCATTATCATACAACATGAGCAGATTTATTTTGACCACTACTTCTATTCACTCATTGTAACGCTAATACCTCATAAGAATTGCTTCTTTTACCATAACATCTGATCTGCGATGAACCACCCACCCAACCAAACACTTTGGAAATTGATCAAAGTACTGGTTATGGATATTATAATGATAATTAATAAGCCTATGTTCTAATAAGCTTGATGAAGAAATCTAAATTAGTGAAACTTCCCGTCATAACAGCAGCAATAAAATAAAGGGCAGATGACACCTAATAAGTAAATAAGGAAATTGCACCACATAGGTATTATTTAGAAGTAAAAGCATTTCAGTGAGCAGACTAGATAAAAGTCAAACAAGTTGCCTCCAAAAAGTAAAAAATGGAGGCAAAGCCATCAAAGAGAAAAAAACAAGCTCTTTACAGACAAAAAAGACGTTCTTTCTTCAACTGATTTACGCATTACTGGTTCCCAGAAGAAGAGTCATTGCTCTCTGCCAAACCCTTCCTTACCCTACCTTTGGACTCGTATTTTGTTCATGCACAATCTCATATATGCCAAAGAAAAATATAGGAAAACATAGGATTGCATCAATATTGCAACAATCACAAGCAAGAAAGCATGAAAAATTTCATTATTAGGCAAGAGGAATAATAAAGTTGAATAAAAAAATTAAAGTGTTTTATACCGATCTGCACACAGGACATTTTGCTTCCCGAGGTGCTATCTTGAGGCCTTGGAAAATCATCACCGAGGCAGAAGAACAAGCACATCCTTTACAGAAAAGATGCCCACAGCTCAAAGCATATGGATTGAATACAGTGTCCTGTATAAACATATACAATTATAGGAATAAGATCTTCCATCGTCCACCACAATTTTAACCAAAGCAGTATATATATCAGTTCCTACCAAAAGAATAATAAGTGAACCTACACACAAACACACACAGAAGAAGGGGGTAAACAGAATGACTGGGAGTTGAAATACAAGTTTAAAGTAAAACATATAGCAAAAAAAAATCGAGAAAGGAAAGGAAGCACAAAGACCAGATTATATGGAAGGTTCAATATGTTTGATCTGAAGGAAATCAGCTAGAACTTTCCACTAGCGAAATGGCATAAAAAAATGTGCAAAGCATCTGAATTTGCTTCAATCAAGATACACATACTTCATGAAAGGGTGCATGCAACAAAACCATGAGCGCAAGCTGAATAGAAAATTATAACAGAAAAAGTCCAGTCAAACAATTAACTAATACTAGAGATTGTTCCCAGCATAAACTTTTACCAACAGGGGCAGAAACAAAAAATTTTGTTGGGTACAAGTAATTGACAAAAAAATCCAAAAACTCCTGCAAAAGATTATTTCTTTAAAAAAAATTAAAACTTTTTTGCTATAGTGCCCACGTTCTCCTTCATATAGTAAAATTTATCAACTTGATATGTGTTTCTATTGATAAAGCTTTTGCCTCAGTTTCTATTGATAAAGCTTTTGCCTCAGTTTCCACCAGTATATGATCATGTTCATAAGATCGTTGGAGTAGAATGAAGGGAATTCAACATATACACCATATTCCTTCAAAATCATAACCAAATTCAAGTATAAGAGAATCATGAATAGAATAACTTAATGCAAATAAGAGGGAAAACAAGGAAAATTAAACATTCTACTAATGTCTATACAAAACAAAGCAAAAGGCTAAAAGAAAATATGGGATATAAACATATAACTATTAAGGCTAATTTCCTCAATACCCCTTAAACTTTCGTGATTTTCTTAAAAAAAAAAAAAAAAAAACCCTCTCAACTTAAGAAATCCCAAAACACCACCCTCAAGTACCAGTTTCATATTTAAATCATCCCAAAAAACTTCCATGAACTTTTTATTGGGTATGAAAAAACCACCCAAAAATTTAATAAAGTAACAATACAACTACCTTAAACTATTAAAAAGTATCAAAATTAACATAGTTCATGATGGTTTTTGGGATTTCTTAAGTTGAGGGGCTTCATGGGAGAACCATGAAAGTTTAAGGGGGTATTAAGAAATTTAGCCAGCTATTAAATATGTGATTGCTTTTGAGTTTCATATTTGCATTTCTTTTAGGTAGACTTGAAACAAAAACCTAAAGGACTACAACTTATGATTTAGGTCTTAGGTGTTTGCTTCTCAGTTCATAAGGATGCTAGACAGATCTGAATATTGAATTTAGACTGTAAATATAATGCTAGGTACATAATGTTGATTTGTATGATATTTATAGATTACTTTAATTAAGGATACACTGGGAAACATAGAATGTAGGAATCTATATCTTCTTGGTATTTGAATACCCACAATCATGATTTAAAATCTCAGTATTGGTATCAATGCCGGCCAATAATTTTTATTATCGATATCATTAGTATCGACCGTCAATATCAGCGATCTCAGTCATATTGACAATATCGGCCCCAATATCGACCAATATTATTGGGTTAATATCGTATCCGGTATCCCAAAATTTGATACGATATTGCCAATATATATTAGAATCGGTCGATATTTAAAATATGAATATAACTCCATGTGTGGTAAAAGATAAAGCCAATTATAATCAATAAGGTATTACGCGATTGAGATAATAAACAGTATTTGAAACCGCATAACCAAACTTCCCTATTATATCTAATAACAATTTTTAGTAATTGAAAGACTACATCTTTATTGATATTGAGAAGAATCACAAAATACAATTACATAAAATTATGATCAAATCCCTCCTTAGACAGACCCATACAAGACTACATCCTACATAAATTATAACTTGTAATATTACCTAAACTCTATAAGACTCCAATTACTATTAAGCCTCTATAATCAAACTTACCTATTGTATCTAAAATAGCCCTCAAACTCACAATGATATAATATCAAGAGTTTATCTAATAAAAGAACTGAAACAAATATTGAAAATTGCTCAAATGTTGAAAATAAATTATGAATTGTTGATGATGATGGTGTCAAACTATTGAATCGCTAATGTCGATACTGAAGTTGCAAAACAAATCAGGCTAAATCTGAGCCAACCCAAAAATTGACCCATGAGCCGAACCAAAAAAAAGGAACCGTACACTTACATAAAAAATTGTGCGAAAAGTTAAATAGTCATCTCCTTGAATAAGATTAAAATTTTAAAGATCCCAAAGCAAAGTACAATAGAAGATTTTAAAGATACTCAAACTTAGTAGAAAATGAGGTTTTGAAAATCCCATAACTTAGTAGAAGAGATGTTTAACATTCTTAAACTCAGTAAAGAAAGCAGCTTTAGAGATTCTCAAACTCAATATAAGAAGTTTTAAAGATCCTTAAACTTAGTAAAGGAAGTGCAAAACCTAAGAGATAAGACCAATTAGAACGTGTCAATGCTTTCGAGATGCTCAAAAAAGTAGGAATCAACTCTTATATCACCATAGTCGAACTTTGATACATCGGCTGTGGATTTAAATATTGGATATTGGGTTCATCTTCTTTTGATGTGGTTTCTTCATATCAAATAACAAATATCGAATGACATATTGGGGATATGGGCTAATATCAAGTGCCCATGTCAGGCAGTGTATATACATAAATATAATAACTCAAAGGTGATTATAATGATCTAAATGACATAAAATCTGATAACATCTAACAAAAATGTCATAACATGCAGGATAAGGCAATCTAGGATAAATATATTCACACAATGCAATAAATATATCATGAATCTGAGTGGGGGAAAGCACAAGGGAAAAAATTTCAATTAACTCATTACAAATATAACATGGTATCGTTGTTACTTAAAATTGAACAAATGAGAAAGATATTAAAGGGCAAATTCCATGTCTAACGACTTCAACCTCTCTACTTCTCCCCAACACCTTGGTCAACCCAAAAGCAATAGGGTGGTGGGGTAGAGGTGGCTCTTGCAACATCGATATTCCTTACATGTTTCTTTACTTAATGAGATTATTGTCCTCTTTGTTGCGACTAGAATAAGGCACAGAGGGATTTTGGAATGCAACAAAATCTATTAGGATAATATGGGCTTTTAAAATAACGGGTTTAGGCAATGGAATTGAATTCAAACTTATTTTGTTGGTTAAAATACAATAATACTAAATTTTAAACCATATGACTGACAGTATCAGCGATACATATGTCACAATGACATATCGGTTCATATCACAAATATCAGTGGGTATTGGTTTCAAATGATGTGACTATTTTTTACAACATAGGGTATTTGAATAAGCCTAAAAACTAATATATTGATCGATATCTAGAACATTGACACCGATATATGGCAAACAATTTTAGTCACCAGATCACTGAATTTTCAGCATGTCATTATCTTTTTGTTGTTTTCTATTCAAGTAAAAGAAAAAAAACACAAACATAGAATTCTAGCTCAAAATAAACAATAATCGAATTTTTTTTGTAGGGTAGGCGGGTAAAAGGGGAATGGGAAAGAAACAGAAAAAGAAAAAAGAAAGGAAGAAGATAGAAGATGGATTGAAAGGGGAAAAAATAATCCTAGAGCATCGCGAAGTGGAAAGTTGAAGGAAGATGATGAAGATGCATCAGGAAGTGGTGGAGGCTTGAATAAAAGTCATAGAGCTCCAATACTATGTTAAACTATGAAGGACTAAAAAAATTACAAAATGTAGTTATATATAATCATGAGAAAACTTCTCCCTATATAGAAAGACCAAATCCTAGAGTCAATCTTATGAAACAAAGCATCTTTATTAACTTGTAATATTACTAAGAATCTATAAGACTCTAAATACTATTAGAACTCTATACCCAAACATTATCTAAATTGAGCGAAGCGAGGTTTTATCTCGTGACTCCTTCATCCGTCTTGTCTGTCTTCATTCGAGAGAAAGAGGGTGGAGAGAGAGCAACACCTTCGCCGCTGTCGCTCCTCCTTCGCCGTAGCAGACCTCCTGTCTCTCCTCTCTCATCCTTTTGCCCTCTCCTTCTTCCTTTTTCTTCTTCCTCTTCTTCCTCCTCACCCGGTAAAGAAGATCAGACCCTCACCCCCTCTCTCCTCCCCTACTTCGAAATTCCTCCCCCTCTTCCTCTCTCGCCGCAGCACTCTCTCTCGCGCCCCCTCCCTCCAAATTCATCCCCTCTTTCTCTCTCGCCGTCGCCGGTCGGTTTTCCACCGCCGACAGCAGTATACTAGTATTTAACAATTATAACTCAACCATGTGTTTTAGCATGATATGACGAGGTGAGAGGAAGCATCATGCAGAGGGTTAAAGAATTTTTGGTACTTAAGGGGAGTGATGCCCCGCCCCAGAAAAGAAAAGAAAAAAAAAGTTCCCCCTTTGCTTACCGAGTATTACTTTACAACGACAATAACAAATTATTATGAAAAGAAAACTTCACAATATTGTAGTAATACTGCAATGCTAAAAAGCAAATAACTAATATAATGTTAGAAAGAGAGATCTTACAAATGAGAAAATACAAACAATACTCTAAGAAATAGCTGTTGGTATCTAAAAAGCACTAATTCTCGGGGAAAATGGGGATATTTTAGCCTTTTTCTTAATTTGAATAAATCATGAAATGCAACAAATATTTGATTACACTATGAAAAATGGAAGGAAACATACCAGGCAAACAGCACATGTAAGGTTATACTCATACTTGATGGAGTCAGAAAGAGTCATAGTCATTACAGGTTGAGCGCCACTTAAATCACAAGAGAACTCTCTGAAAAATTCACCAGGTTCTCCCATGTTTGACCCAGTGAAATTTACATAAAATGCACCTAGTTCTATTAGCCAAGGTGACTGCAAAAGCTCAATGCGCTTAGCTTGCATCTGGGTCTTAAAATTCCTGCCGTTAACAGAGCCATGAACCTGCCATTTATCAAATAATTATGTGAGTAATTACACCAAAAATATACACCTGGAACATGGTGAAAGCTGATTCGCTTACTTTGTCATACTTCTTAAGTATCTTTCTAATAGCAATAGCATTCATGGTGACATAATCAAGTAACATCCTTCCTTCTTGAATCAAGATTTGTTGATCATCTGTGAAGCAACGGCGCAGCCTCCACATGTACCTCTGTAGTCCTCCTGAAGAAACATGGAGATGGAGGAGGCGCCTAACTCTTGAGCTGAAACATCCTGCTATCTCTGAAGCCTCCCTTGTCAGTTCGGAAAAGAATTTCTGGTCGCACACTAAAAAAGTAGAGTGTTTTCAGAGCGAGCACTGATATAAAACATTAGCTGCCCAGTAGTCAATTGAAAAATAAAGGACGAGAAGCAACAACAAAATAGTTTTTCCCCATGGCGTTAGAGATGCATTGGTAATCATTTGTTCGCGATCGAAGTAGTGATAATAGGTGTGGAGACTAAGATTAGTGTTTATCAGCAAGTATTGTCCAGTTATTAAAAAGAGTAAAAGTAAGACTTTCATGGAAAAGGCATTAAATACTTGAACCGCATGCGGTCGAATATACCATCAAAATATGTCCCAAAATTGGCCGTGGTCATATTCAAGTTAGAATAATTTAAAAAGAAAAAAAGAAAAGAAAGATCATAGAACAGATAGCTCTGCTTGGACCACAAATAATTTGACCATGGTGTGACAATACAAACGCAATGCTGCCAATGATTGCATCCATCTAGTTCAGAGATACTAGGTTTCAAGGATAACTTTCGCAAAAAATAAAAAGAAAGATAAATAAATAAAAAGCTCTAAGCTCCCCATGCAATTGCTCATTTTATTTATGCTAGTTATATGCAAATACAACTGAATACTTGGTAAATGGGGAGTTTATCCCTCACATTTCCCTCAAAAAAAAAATTGTAGCTTTTTTTTGTTGGATATTCTGCTTAACAAGAATCAATCTGACAACTAATCAAGATCACTGAGATATCAACAATCTAATTGGCCAGGTCGGCAAATATCAGGTGGGAGGTTTTCCGTTCAATAGAACGTTCCTTAATTTAAGAACCACCTTTCAATTTCCTTCCTTGGTTAAACACCAATTAGACTGAATCTAAGTCAGTCACGATATACTGTTAAAGTATATCCCTGTATAAAGGACTTAATCCGCTTATACAGTATTTGGAGTGAGGTACGCTTAGAGCGAATCTCCTTAAGACAATTACGTCCCCCGCACTGGTGCTAACGGGATAATAGACGCTGGTCTCCCAAGATACAACACTCCTTCACGGTATTTGAATAGCACTACCAGATCACCGTACGGTCGAACCGTAGTCAACCAGTACCTTCCACAGGATCGTTGAAGCAGCGGTACAAGGACAAATTTCGGATGAATATTTGCCTTTACTTTGGAGAAGCACCCACTGTTAAAGACGATGGAAGGTTGAAGAATATTCTTCTTCAGAAGTCTTAGATTCAGACAACAATTCTTATAAAAGAATCTGTTGAATTTTCTAAGCCCTCTTTCAGAATGACTTTTGCAGAATCTTCTTTGGAAGTCGCTTCAGAAATCGAGTTACGGATTTCTCACTTTCCTTTTGGAAGTCACTTCAGAATTCCACTTCCCAGTTCAGAACGCAGAAACTTGAAGTGTTCAGAACTCAGAGAGAGAGAGAATTTATTCTGAAATTTGGTGTTGTAGTTGTGTGTTTAATTGAGAATTTGGAGCCCTTTATATAGCCTTCCAGGAGGGGCCAACAGGTTCGAACCCAAACGAAAGGTTGTAACATTTCGACCCAACAGTCATGACTGTTGGATGTCCAATTGGTTTGCAACCTTTGGCAGTCAACTGGCTGGTTCGCAACCGTTGGCAGTCCAACAGGTACGCAACCGTTGGCGGGAGCGGGTCTGGTTCGCAACCTTTGACAGTCCAACAGGTTCGCAACTGTTGGCAGGAGGGGGCCCTTGGGACCTGATTCAAAAAGAACCAGGCCAAGACCCGAACCTGAGCTAGAACTAGAACCAGAACCAGAACCAGAACCCGGACTCGAGCTCGAGCCCGAGCCCGAGCCCGGCCCGACACCGGCGCCGGCGCCCGCCGCCGCCGCCAGCGGCGGCGCGCGCACGCATGATAGGGCATGGTTCCCTCCCAATCGCGCGCGAAAACTTCAAGTACCCAAAGGGCACGCCCTTTGTTCTCAATTTTCTCTATTTATACAACACAAACTTCCATCCCACGGTCAATGTGGGACTAAATGCTTTTAGCTACCTTTAGTCCCGTTTTGGCTTTGAATTAGGCAATCTTTAGACTTGAATATCCCATTCATTCGAAGTCGGAATTGAACATGTGAATATACCACGTTCATCCTCAATGGAAGGAGAACACACTCCAACCATCATCCAGTTGATTCGATCAACGGATCTCGCCATAATTCAACTCGAAGATTCGCTTTCATATTCTTCAATTCCAACAATCCCCACAATGAATGGAGATTCAAGGAAATGACACACAAAGAGACTGACTCTATTGTAAAAGGTACTTGAGAAAAGAAACTGCATAAGGATAGGTGAACTAGGTCTTGAACCTTCCATAGCGAAAGTTTTATCGGACTTACTGGCTAATCAGTGAACTAGGCTTGAACTGTTAGCCGTTAGTGTAAGCCAAGTTAACAAGCTTCACACAGTGACTTTCCAAATTAACTTTGGTTCTCGGTTGTGTCCGTTTTGGCCCTGGACATTCTTGGTTTCAGAGAGTATCTTTAGGGAATAACAGCCTCCATAGAAATTCCCAAAGAGCCGACCCAACTCTATACTCACATAGGTGATCGTCCTATTAAGAGTAGTCTACTCTACTCCACTTGTTTAGTAACAAGATATAGACATCATTAAAAGCGTTAGCTTATCCTTAATCCACTTATAGAAAAGCACTTATGTGCACCTTAGGAATGGATTGGAGTCAAACTCCCAAGTGCTTACTTGCTGAGTCAATCATAACTAGTTTTTCCTCTTGAATTTAGTCCGTGGGATCTCCAGTCGCTAAGTGAGGTTTCATTAAGCTGACTCGGTAAGGTTAGGCTTTTAGACCCATTCCCCTCGATGCGCAGTTTATACGCTCTCCACTTAAACCTTTAGTAAGCGGATCCGCTAAATTATCCTTTGACGATACAAAGTCAATAGAGATAATTCCATTTGAGAGCAACTGCTTCACGGTATTATGTCTACGACGAATATGTCTAGACTTACCGTTGTATATGACATTTTGTGCCCTAGATATAGCTGCTTGATTATCGCAGTGTATACATATAGCGGGCACTGGCTTTTGCCATAATGGTATATCTTCTAAGAATTGTCGAAGCCATTCTGCTTCTTCTCTAACCTTATTTAAGGCTATGAATTCCGATTCCATAGTGGAACAGGCAATACATGTTTGCTTAGAAGACTTCTATGATACCGCTGCTCCTGTTAGAGTAAATACGTATCCGCTAGTTGATTTTGATTCCTCAGAATCTGCAATCCAATTAGCATCACTGTATCCTTCTAGTACAGGTGGATACTGTCCATATCTCAAGGCATATTCCTTGGTATGTGATACGTAACCCAATACTCGTAGTAGAGCGGTCCAATGTAGATCACTAGGATTGCTAGTGTATCTACTTAACTTGCTTACAGCGTAAGCAATATCAGGTCTAGTGCAATTCATCAAATACATTAGACTTCCGATAATCTGAGAATACTCCAACTGGCGTATTCCAGTTCATGTATTCTTATGAAGGTGGACGTGTGGGAGAAAAGGATTTGTATTCTCTTTTATTCCATGATCCTTGAATCTTTTTATCATCTTATCCACATAGTGAGATTGAGATAGACTGATTTCATCTGGTGTTCTGGTGATTTTAATTCCTAAAATTATATCAGCAACCCCCAGATTCTTCATGTCAAAACTGTTAGATAACATTCTTTTAGTGGACTTAATAATTTCAATATTAGTCCCAAGTATCAACATGTCGTCTACATAAAGACAAACAATGATACATGCGTTTCAACTGTTTTCGTGTAAACACACTTATCGCATTCATTGATAGTGAATCCATCTTTGATCATGACACTATCAAATTTCTCATGCCATTATTTTAGAGCCTGCTTTAAACCATATAAAGATTTTACCAATTTACACACCTTGTGTTCTTGGCCCTTGACTTTAAATCCTTCTGGTTGCTCCATATATATCTCTTCATTTAATTCACCATTTAAGAATGCAGTCTTGACATCCATTTGATGGATATCTAAGTTGTGCAATACTGTAATAGCAATTAACATCCGTATGGACGTTATTCTTGTTACTGGTGAATAAGTATCGAAGTAGTCAAGTCCTTCTTTTTGCCGATAACCCTTGGCTACTAATTTAGCCTTGTACTTATCGATAGATCCATCGGGTTTTAATTTTCGTTTGAAAATTCACTTACACTCAATTGGTTTACTGCCAGGAGGCAAGTTTACCAATTCTCAAGTATGATTACTTAGTATGGATTCTATTTCGCTATTTATACCTTCTTTCCACATTTGTACTTCTGGGGTTGACATAGCCTCTTTAAATATTTGAGGCTCGCTCTCAATATCGTATGCTATGAAATCTGGACCAAAAGATTTTGAGATTCTAGATCTCTGACTTCTTCTTGGTTCAGTTTCCGCATTAACATTCGGTTCCTCGGAACTTTCGTCCCTGAACGCCATCTCGTGTGTTCTTTTCCCAGAAGTCTTATCTGCTTCCCGTTTGTACGGAAAGATGTCTTCAAAGAACACAGCATCTCGAGATTCGATAATCATGTTTACATGAATATCTGGTATTTCTGATTTATAAACCAGAAATCTGTAGGCACTACTATTCAAGATATAGCCTATGAATACACAGTCCATAGTTTTTGCTCCCAACTTAGCCTTTTTAGGTAATGGTGCCAGCACCTTTGCAAGGCACCCCCACATTTTGAGGTAATGGTAGGAAGGTGTCCTTCCATGCCATAACTCAAATGGTATAAGACCAAGTTTCTTGTGGGGTACTCTATTTAGAATATAGTTTGGAGTTAATAGAGCTTCCCCCCACAAGTTCTACGGAGCTCCAGAACTTACGAGCATGAAATTAACCATCTCCTTCAAAGTTCTGTTCTTCCGTTCAGCAATTCCATTCTGCTGAGGAGTGTATGGTGCTGTAGTTTGATGGATTATACCAAAATTAGCACATAACTCACTAAAATCATTTAATTCATATTCTCCGCCTCTATCGGATTTTAGAATCTTGATTTTCTTGTTGAGTTGATTCTCAACTTCGACTTTATATGTTATAAACATATTTATTGCCTCATCCTTACTGTTTAAAAGATACACATAACAGTATCTTGTACAGTCATCGATAAAAGTAATGAAATACTTTTTACCGCCTCTAGTTGGCATAAACTTCAAATCACACAGATCGCTATGAATTAACTCTAAAGGTTATGTATTTCGATCAATTGAGTGAAATGAATTTTTCGCCAACTTGGCCTCAACACAAATCTCACACTTGCGAATTTCTTCCAAGTTGACTTTAGGAATATATCCCAGATTAGACAAGTTCTTTAATGACTTGTAATTTACATGCCCTAATCTAGCATGCCACAAATTAGAAGACTCAAGTAAATAAATAGAAGATTTTCTTTATTTATAAGCTTCGGGTACAAATACACAGACTTTTTATCTACCACTGTAACATTAGCTTTAAAAAGTCCATCAACAAGATAACCCTTTCCCACATACATCCCTCCCTTAGTAAGTACAAATTTGTCGGAGTAAAAAACTATTCTAAATCCTTTCTTACTAAGTATTGATCCAGAGATCAAATTCTTGCGGATGTCTGGAACATGAAGCACATCGTTAAGAGTAAGCTCTTTCTCCGATGTCCACTTCAGGATGACCTTGCCCTTTCCTTCAACCTTTGAGACGGCTGAATTTTCCATGAATAGTTACTCATCTTGCTCCAGTATTTGATATTCAGAGAATAATAATTTCTCAGAGCAGATGTGCCGAGTAGCCCCAGTGTCTACCCACCAATCCTTATTGTTGGTTGTCAGATTCACTTCTGACACCACAGCTGAAAGGCTTGGAGACTCATGGTCGGTCAAGTTTACCTGTGGGTGGCTTTTCTTGTTCTTCTTGAGACGGCTGCGACATTCATTCGCCTTATGCCCCTCTTTGTTGCAGATGTAGCAGGTTCCCTTGAAGTGCATGTTCTTGCCTTCTTGGACCTTGCCTTTGTACCCCTGGGAAGTCTTCTTCCGCTTTAAGCCTTTGGAAGTAGACGCTTTCCCCTTTGAGTTCTCGATCACATTTGCTTTTGCTTCGTATGAGTTCTTACTGCTCCTTTTCTCGGACTTTCTGTTGTCCTCCTCGATTCGAAGCCTCACAATGAAATCTTCCAACTTCAACTCCTTTCGCTTATGCTTTAGGTAGTTTTTGAAATCTCTCCACGCAGGTGGGAGTTTCTCCACGATAGTAGCAACCTGAAAAGTTTCAGGTAGGATCATACCTTCGGCTTCTATCTCGTGCAAGATAAGTTGGAACTCTTGCACCTGACTGATTACAGTCTTGCTGTCCACCATTTTGTACTCTAGAAATCGTCCTACGACGAACTTCTTGGTACCAGCATCCTCAGTCTTATACTTCTTGTCAAGACTGGCCCATAACTTCTTTGTCGTTGTGATAGGACTGTAGACATTGTAAAGAGAGTCATCCAGTCCATTTAAAATATAATTTCGGCAAAGGAAGTCACATTGAGTCCATGCATCAGTTGCAGGCTCTGGTGGATTTTCTTGCAGGAATCTGGCCAGATGAAGAGTGGTCAAGTAGAAGAGCATCTTCTGTTGCCACCTCTTGAATTTTGTGCCATCAAATTTTCCTGGCTTCTCCGGCTTCGGGTTAGGAAGTGGAGTTGGCATCAAAACTTGCATGTTTGGTGCCTTGCTAGTACTATCTTGATTAGTCTCAGACATTTTCTGCAAGTTCAAGCAGAACAGAAGTAAGAAACTTCAATATTAATTGTCTTAAGCATGTTGGATTTTCTGATTCCTCTTTCAGAATGAATTTTGCAGAATCTTCTTTGGAAGTCGCTTCAGAAATCGAGTTACGGATTTCTCACTTCCCTTTTGGAAGTCACTTCAGAATTCCACTTCCCAGTTCAGAACGCAGAAACTTGAAGTATTCAGAACTCAGAGAGAGAGAATTTATTCTGAATCTCCAGAAATCGTTCTACGACGAACTTCTTGGTACCAGCATCTTCAGTCTTGTACTTCTTGTCAAGACTGGCCCATAACTTCTTTGCCGTTGTAATAGGACTGTAAACATTGTAAAGAGAGTCATCCAGTCCATTTAAAATATAATTTCGGCAAAGGAAGTCACATTGAGTCCATGCATCAGTTGCAGGCTCTGGTGGATCTTCTTGCAGGAATCTGGCCAGATAAAGAGTGGTCAAGTAGAAGAGCATCTTCTGTTGCCACCTCTTGAATTCTGTGCCATCAAATTTTCCTAACTTCTCCGGCTTCGGGTTAGGAAGTGGAGTTGGCATCAAAGCTTGCATGTTTGGTGCCTTGCTTGAGCTATCTTGATTTGTCTCAGACATTTTCTTCAAGTTCAAGCAGAACAGAAGTAAGAAACTTCAAAACTTGTATGTTTGGTGCCTTGCTAGTACTATCTTGATTAGTCTCAGACATTTTCTGCAAGTTCAAGCAGAACAGAAGTAAGAAATTTCAATATTAATTGTCTTAAGATTGTTGGATATTCTGCTTAACAAGAATCAATCTGACAACTAATCAAGATCACTGAGATATCAATAATCTAATTGGCCAGGTCGGCAAATATCAGGTGGGAGGTTTTCCGTTCAATAGAACGTTCCTTAATTTAAGAACCACCTTTCAATTTTCTTCCTTGGTTAAACACCAATTAGACTGAATCTAAGTCAGTCACGATATACTGTTAAAGTATATCCCCTATATAAAGGACTTAATCCACTTATACAGTATTTGGAGTGAGGTACGCTTAGAGCGAATCTCCTTAAGACAATTACGTCCCCCGCACTGGTGCTAACGGGATAATAGACGCTGGTCTCCCAAGATACAACACTCCTTCACGGTATTTGGATAGCACTACCAAATCACCGTACGGTCGAACCGTAGTCAACCAGTACCTTCCACAGGATCGTTGAAGCAGCGGTACAAGGACAAATTTCGAATGAATATTTGCCTTTACTTTGGAGGAGCACCCACTGTTGAAGACGATGGAAGGTTGAAGAATATTCTTCTTCAGAAGTCTTAGATTCAGACAACAATTCTTATAAAAGAATCTGTTGAATTTTCTAAGCCCTCTTTCAGAATGACTTTTGCAGAATCTTCTTTGGAAGTCGCTTCAGAAATCGAGTTACGGATTTCTCACTTCCCTTTTGGAAGTCACTTCAGAATTCCACTTCCCAGTTCAGAACGCAGAAACTTGAAGTGTTCAGAACTCAGAGAGAGAGAATTTATTCTGAAATTTGGTGTTGTAGTTGTGTGTTTAATTGAGAATTTGGAGCCCTTTATATAGCCTTCCAGGAGGGGCCAACAGGTTCGACCCCAAACGAAAGGTTGCAACCTTTCGACCCAACAGTCATGACTGTTGGCTGTCCAATTGGTTTGCAACCTTTGGCAGTCAACTGGCTGGTTCGCAACCGTTGGCAGTCCAACAGGTACGCAACCGTTGGCGGGAGCGGGTCTGGTTCGCAACCTTTGGCAGTCCAACAGGTTCGCAACTGTTGGCAGGAGGGGGCCCTTGGGACCTGATTCAAAAAGAACCAGGCCAAGACCTGAGCCAGAGCCAGAGCCAGAACCCGGACTCGAGCTCGAGCTCGAGCCCGAGCCCGGCGCCGGCCGCCGCCGCCAGCGGCGCGCACGCATGATAGGGCATGGTTCCCTCCCAATCGCGCGCGAAAACTCCAAGTACCCAAAGGGCACGCCTTTTGTTCTCAATTTTCTCTATTTATACACCACAAACTTCCATCCCACGGCCAATGTGGGACTAAATGCTTTTAGCTACCTTTAGTCCCGTTTTAGTTTTGAATTAGGCAATCTTTAGACTTGAATATCTCATTCATTCGAAGTCAGAATTGAACATATGAATATAGCACGTTCATCCTCAATGGAAGGAGAACACACTCCAACCATCATCCAGTTGATTCGATCAACGGATCTCACCATAATTCAACTCGAAGATTCGCTTTCATATTCTTCAATTCCAACATTTTTTTTACAAAAATAATAAAAAAATTAATCTCAAACAAAAATGAAAACGGGGAGAGAGAAAAGAAATAGTCATACGTGGGCAAGAATCGCAGTTGCAAAACCGCGCGAGTTGGTGGCGCTCCTCCTCCTCCTCGTGCCGGACATCGTTCCCCCCCTCCTGCTCGCCATCCTCCATGGCGCGGCAAACGCGGCAGCTCTTGAGGACCTTTTTCAGCCTCTTGTACTCCACGTGCGAGCACTTGTATAGGAACGCCTCCTGCTCGCCATGGAGGTACTCGGTGAACGTTTCCCCAAACTTCATTCGCAGATCAGAGAACACACGATTTGCTCTCAAAAGAAACAGATTTTTAAAATTTAAAAAAAACTAGATATAGATATAAATTCAAAGAGAGCGATCGGAGCGGAGAACTTCCGACCGATTTTCGCGGATCTGGCAGGGGAACACGGGCAGATGAGGGTCCTTAGATGAAAGGATTTAGATTTGGGAGCGAGCTTTTCAGATCGAGTTTCGTGTGTAGACTTGATTATGCGAAGCTGGATTGAGATGGAGATTTATTATTCTCTTCGGGAAAAAGAGAAGCTTTTTGGTGGTGAAGACGTTATGCGAAGATATATATATATATATGATTGCATTTAGACTTTTTTTCGTTTTCTATTTTGGGATATAAGGTGGCATTGACACTTGTCGGGGTAAGAGGAGGACTACTATTTAATTAATAACTTTTTATTTTTTTACTTTTCCGACTTGGCTATTGTTCCATTGCATTCAGCGATGGCTAATTAGGGCAGGTCGCCCGTCTCACCGTGCGACCCATTTGAGTCGTACAGAGCAAGTTGTGGGTCAACTCAAAGCCACCCCGTTTAGGGGCCAGTCAAAACGAATTGACCCGTCCCGCGTAAACGGGACGGGTCAGATTCATCTCGTGACAAATCACGGGACGAATTGGGTACGAGAAAATTTCCCTGACCCCCTTCTATAATAAATTTTTTTTATGTCCAATATTTTTATATAACTGTGAGAGGAAAATTAGTCTCATGCTCCTAGATTGATTTTTTATTTTTTTCAACCCTCAGCGGCTTAAAATAGAATCGGTGTGTTCCTTTAAAAAAAAATTAAAATAAAAAAACCCCACTAAGATCTATAAATACTGTAACCCCTACTCCCTGATGTACGTATCACAGTATCCGTATGCGATACGACGTACAAAATTGATTTGACCTCCGTGGTAGTCCGATTGAGCTGATTTCAGTTTCAAAAATTATTTTCTAATATTTTAGATTTTTCAGGATTTTCTAGAATTTTTCCGAATTATTTTGGAAAATCTCCGTAGTCGATGTCGACCGATACCGATAATCTGCTTTACGATTTTTATCTCACAAACGGAGTAGAATTTTGAGCATCGGCTTTCACCATGTGTCTTAAAATCGTATTATCTACGTTAGGGTATTTTTGGGGAATTTTCTGAATGTATCGAAAATCCGGCCAAACCGGTGTCGCCCGGTATCGGTGAGACACTCCGGAATTTTTAATTTGCAAACCGTATTGAATTTCTTCAAACCGTTTTCATATTATCTCTCAGGATAATATTCTCTATTTTCTGTAATTTTTGGGCATCGTTCGGAGCTAGTCGAATTTTGGGCCAATATAATAATAATAAAATATTATATTTAATCTTTCTTTTTCTTTTCTTTTCTTCTTCCTTCTTCTACACGCTTCTTCCCACCGCCTCTTTCAATCAACCAAACCCATTTAAAAACCCCACCGCCTTCTCTCTCTTTCTCCCTTAAAACTCCTCCCCCAAACTCTCTTTCTCTCTAATGTCTTCTTTAATTACATCTCTCTCTCTATCTCTAATTAATCACCTCTCTCCCTCTCTAAACTCTCTTCCCCTCCCTGTCCATGGCCAGGGGCTGTCAAATTCATGCCCGCGGCCCGGCCAAGCGCGGCCGGCGCCGCCGCGCCGCGACCCCCCGGCCGCGCTCCAGCCCGGCCGACGCCTCCCCTCCGGCCGCCGCGCCCGGCCCGGCGACTCTCCTCCGGCGAGGCCGCCATGACCGCGCGCCCCTTTTTCTCTCTCTGGTAAACTCTCTCTCTCCCCCTCACTCTTCTCTCCCTCTCTCTCTTGCTGACCGCCGCCGGCGGGGCTTCCTCGCCGCCGGCCAGCCTCGCTGGCCGGCCACGGCGAGCAGCGGCGGCACCCTGCTGCCGCTGCTGTTGTTGCTAGTGGGGTTTGGGTTTTTACCCAAACCCATTACCTCTAATTGGGTTACAGGGAAACCCAATAACCCTATTTGGGTTGGATTAACAACCCGTTAACCCGTAAACCCACTACCCATTTAACTTAAGTTAATGGGTTTGGGTTGTGGATCTAGACCCGACCCGTTATGAGACTAAACCAGCATCCAAACCCAATAAAGGTAATTTTGCATAAAACCCCCTTGACGTTTTATTAATTGCGTTTGAATTCTTTTATTTACATATTTAACCCATTTCCGTTACTTTTAGTATTCGGGCGATATCGGGAGCATCCGGACTCCGATTTGGACGATTCTGGATCCGTTGCGATCATGGGAAAGAGAGCTATCTTCCCGTGGATAGTTTGTGAGTGTTTTTCTTTTATAAATTATATTTGATCAAATCTTGATTGGTTGCCTTATCACACTCGTCGTGTTGACCAGTTAATCCCTGTAACAACTGTAAATACTGATTAATAAATGGTACTTAGTGAAAGACTAGTATAACAATTAGTTAAACATAATCAATATCATAAGAAGGTGACCTACATTACAATTAGGGATAGCTGATACTCGATTAGATATGATCACCGGTACCCGCCTCACACTAGACACCATGACTATATGTACCCGTAATTATTACACGAACCTGCTAAGTATTGGATACTATATATTCGGTACAACCAGATATCGTTATCACGCATTACACGATGTATTGTCATTCACTGATATACGGATTCACCAATACTGCTATTGCATGTTAGGGAGTTACTGTTACACGGATGATAGCTACACATCTATGTTTCACTAGTACCCGGATAAGTACCGCTTTTCCAATAGTGTTATCATCATTACACGGATACTGTAGTTCACCGTACATGATATTGGACACTGGCCATTGTTATTACATGTACATGTTGCACAGATACTATGACACGTCACACTCTCTTATTTCGTATTCATGTCCCACAGATATATACATGCACCACTTCACGGATACTCGTTACACAGACAGCACTGCTACATATGCTCACCTGACAAGCGTACATACACGTGTTGTTTCTATCTTCTTGTCATATGGATCACCGTGCATATTACATGTATTATTGTTCCATGGTACCGTATTCATGTTATATGATTGTTTCCTATTACTGATATGGATATTCCTGTTACTGGACATGAGAGTTGTTGATATGCGACATGTGGAATCCCACATCGATTGTTCCCGTTTCCCGTTATATTGTTCCCGTTATATTGTTCCCGTTTCCTGTTATATTGTTCTATGCTATCAACAGAGCTCAGGTCCAGTTATCATGTTACTCGTATCATGTACTGTATTTATTCTTGTTACACTGTATACCTGACATATCAGATAATAATGATAACTTGGGTATGGGGGAGACTTGACGGTTGATTAGATCATATCGGGTGGATGTCTGAATCCATTGTTTGTCCCACTGCAGGGGACGGGGTAGTGCTGGCTACCGTCTGTTACTCATGAGCATCCCGTTATTGTTTTAGCTCATTGAGATTCCCGTTACATGTTACAGCTCCTGGCCCTGGTCTCAGCAGCCAGGGGTCTGTTTAAGGCCGTTGTCCCGGGTATGCACGGGATACACCCACCCGATAAGAGCTCCTCGACCATGGGTTTCCAATTAACATAATAAAACAGTATACACAATAGTGACGTCGGGAACACTTGTTATTTGGTCACTCTCTCGTTTGGATAATGGTACCCGTAGGCCATGTCCGGATGAGTTCGACTGGAGTGCGGGCTCCAGTATAAACTGCCAGTGGTATGGGACACTGGAAGAGATTGATTAAAATACCAGGTGGTACTGATTGCTACTATTGTATAAATGACATGATTTGCCTGCTACATGTATGCTATCTTGTTATTGTTCCTGATAATTTATCCGCTATCATGTTACATGTGTTACTTTACCTGTTACATGTTATACTTTCTGTGGTGGCATACTACTCATGTATATGTATACTCTGTATTGCATTTATTCTGTTTTCTGTATACTTTGCAGATATCATTACTGTCTATGCACAACACCTTGTTATGGTTATATTGCATATGCTCATCTGAATGTTCACGTCTATCACGTCACCACGATACAACATATTGATTATATCAAACTTAGACTACTGTAGACATGACCCGATGATAACCGGCTAGGTAGTGATGGTATTAAAGATGACATTTTATATATTTTTACTACTTTCATGTTTATATAGGTCTACTGCTTATTATATGCTTATTATATGGCATCACTACTACAACATCATTATATATTAGTATCGTGCTTGTATTACTATAGTATATATTACTACCTCCTTCATTTTACCACTCACTAGGTCGCTTTCTGACGACCCTGGGTTTGCGTGTCCAGGTTGGAGATCTGAGTTACCATCTCATCAGATAGTGCCTTGGATTACATAGGAGACTCTTCATCGAGATCATTCATAGGTATCGTTGTGTTTTATTTTTGTTATCTATTCCTCCCAGTTTTCCTATCTGTTATGATCACTGACCTCTTTCTGCAGGTATTCTTGTACTTATTTCATGCTGGAACTCATGTATATACGGCGGTTATTTATTGTACTGAGGCTTAGCGTACGTACGTGAGGGTTTTCCGCCCTGCGTATGTACGTCGCCATAACGTCCCCGTACCTGCGGGATCGGGGCGTTACAAATACCCTCCAATCTCATTCACTTCATCTCACTCATTCTCAACCCTCTCTCTTCTATTATAAATCACTCTTATTATCTTACAATTACAAATCTCTGCCAACTTCTAATCTAGTCTAATGGAGCCTAACTGGAGCCTAACTGGAGTACTGGCGGTACCTCATCCGAAGCCGGTGGTAACTCTTATCAACATACAATTCTTCATCTTTCGCAGCTTATACTGATGCTGGCGGTAGCTCATTGTCAACATATGCCGCTTATCCACCATACAATTATGGTCTCCCAACATCCGGATTTGCTCCCTATCACAGTTCGTCAAGCTATGCAATTGACTACAGTGGCTTTGCACCTATACACATGCTGCATATGTCAATGATAGTGGTACATGTCGGCATTCTATTTTCTTTCCTCCTTACTATTTGTAACGCCCCGATCCCACGGATACGGGGACGTCACTGCAACGTATATACGTAGGTCAGAACTACCCTCCCGTATATACGCTAAGCATCAGTACAGATAAGAATCAGAGTACGGAAGTAAGTGGTGCATTATACATTCCAACACATGAATACAATCACAGAGTTATCACCAGAAGTGATCCAATATTACATGAATATCACATCACTAATATGCGCAAATGCGAGAATACAAGGAAATATACAAGTATGAACAGTATGAAAGGCACTCACGAGTTTAAAAGAAAAACTCGAGAGACTCACAAGGGGGCCTGGAAGGATGGAGCTCTGGATGATCGGCTGGGGATCCACGCTACCGCTGCGCCACTCTGATCCGCAAGGGGGAGAATCTACACGCTCCAAGCTCCATGACCTGGACATGAGGATCCAGGGGAGTCAAATGATACTCCCCAGGCGAGGGTGAAGCAAAACCAAGTGGCGAGCAAGGGTGAGTACATGTCATGTAAAGCCAAGGACAAGCAATCTGATTGTATGGCTTCAGATTACGGTTCCATGAGACTAGTACATCGAAGGAATAATCCAAACAAGGAAACCCTCATCTATATACCTTTATCTCATTTCACCATAACCCAAGCCCATTCAACCCGACTGTTCTCAGGCATGATAAGATAATGAATAAGAGGCAAGTGAATACAATGGATAAAGCAGAATATGAGCAGATAATACGATAATACTCATAAAATCGGAAATCCGAAGTAAAATCCCGGACAAGCAAATATAGTAAGGCACAACACAGATTCATAGCCGTTTAAGTTGCAGGCTTTAGTATGCGTCCCATTCCACATACCTCCACTTACAACTTAAAGAGCCGGTTATTACGACACGTTATTATTACTTGCCTTACCCTGATATCTAGCTATGTGAACTAGCGTCCCAACGCACATAGATCCATATCCGAGTAAAACAAGGTTGTTATTAGAAACTAGCGGGGGTATCAACGAACTATGTTTACAGTGGGTCCCGTACATACCCAGGACCACGGCCCAGGATTATTCCGTTGCATGGTAACGGAAACCAGCCGCAAGGCTAACAGGAGGGACTTATGTATGCCCTTATCATGATGGTACCAGTAATGAGGGAGCCAGCTCTCCCCTCGGTCCCCTGGAGGCCCACAGGTCAGACCGGAACATGTAGTTGCACAACATTCCTAAAAGCCACTGTAAACACGAACACATATTGATATCCGCATGTTTTCCCCGACCCAATACAAGTTGGTCCTTTTTAGGATTCATTAGTTTAATTATCACTTTACGGGAATAACTGGAAATGGACATGATCAGGAATCAGGAGTACATGCGTACTATATAGTCAGGTCACTGCATGTAAAGCAGGAAAACAAGTCACTGATCATGATACAGGATAATAAGGTAAGGTTCCCGTAAAGGTGATAATCACAAGTCAAGTATATCATGCTGGGTGTCAAGTGATAGCATGACAGGGTGATGATATTTAGTAAACAACCAAGCATATCAAAGGATTGATAATAGTCGGGTTAAGTCATGGCAAGATATTGATAATAGTCAGGGCAAGTCATAGCATAACTAAAGGGTCTTGCCAAGTAGTAGCATGGCAGGTGGTCAGGTGATAACACACTAGATGGTCAGGTGATATACATGTGTTAAAAAAAGCATGCAACTGACTAGTCTGAGGTAATGTATGGCAAGGTAACATAAAAGTAACCCAAAGTACAACGACCACGAAGGGTCGGCCACGCATAGTATAAAACAGTAAAAGATATAGAACATGAAATAAAATACATGGAGACTAGAACGAGAATATTTGCATAATCAATGAAATAGGGAGCAAGAGGGTAGCGAGCGAGAACACTCGCCTGAATCACCAGAAACGCCGAAAGGTCCGAAATCTACGGAATTCGGGATGCGCCATAATATATGATATATAAATATGTAGAGTGAAGAGGAGAGAGAAAGAGAGAAGGGAAGATGATGTTTGTCAATAGACAAGTCAAGTAGTACCAATATGTGATGTAAGTCTAGAGGATAAGGTTCCTATTCAAGAAAGAAATCAACCATAACAGACAGCTAAAGTTAGTCGACTAGGTGGAAAGGGTAGTCGACTAATAGAGGGTTTAGTCGACTAAAACTGGGTAACAGAGAGTTGGGTTTCTGATTCAGGAAAAGTTAGTCGACTAGGGTGGAAAGGGTAGTCGACTAACAGACATCTCAAGTCGACTAACAGTCATGTCAAGTCGACTAATACTGAGTAACAGAAAGTTGAGTTTGGTTTCAGGAAAGTTAGTCGACTAGGGTCAAGGGAGTAGTCGACTAATCGAGGTTTCTAGTCGACTAATAAATAATCTAAGTCGACTAAAACTGTGTTCCAGAAAAGGTTACGTTTCAAATAAGGGTTTCAAGTCGACTAGTCCTTAGGTCAAGTCGACTAATCGACTGGAAACAGCACACAGAACAGATTCGTGATGGTTTTGTTTGATGATCAAATAACATGATTTTGAAGATACAAATATACAAGATATGTAAACACCAATATGCTAGGAATTAGCCAAGTCTTGGTGAGTAGAAATACTCACCTAGATCGGTTACTTGAAGCTTTACGCGTTCGAAGAGATCGAAGTCGACAATATCACCAAGACGAAGAAGGATACGGCCCAAATCCAAAAGCCAGGAGTTGAGGTTGTGGTGAAGATGATAGCCTTGGTGTTTTGGAGTTGGTGGTTGAGTTGAGATGGAGGAGGATTTAGGTGGAGACAAATTCTTTGGTGAAGTGAAGAGAAAAAAGAAGTAGAAATGAAAAGGAAATGTTTATATAGGATTTTGATTTTGTGAAGGAGGTGCAAATAAGATAGAAGAGGGGGGTTTTGCAAATGGGAGAGGATGAGGTGTCCCTCTTTTGGCCACTTGGCCGGCAATGGGAGAGAGAGAGAGAAAGAGGGGCATTAATGGTGGAAGTTGGTGGAAGTGTGTGGAAGAAAATGGAATTTTGGAATTGTTGGAATTTTGGAAAATGGAATTCTTGTGGATTGTGGAGGAAGGAAAGAAAGAAAATAGGAAAAGGAAAAGAAAATGGAAAAGGGAAATTATTCTCTTGGAAGAGAAAATGAAAAAATAATGAAAGTGACGGATTCCCGGGATTCGGTTGCGGATGCGGAAATCTTTCGGGAAGATACCGGAATCGTCCGAAATTCAAGTATCTCGGAACGACCCGAAATAATTATCAAAAATCAAGAATATTAATCTAAGAATTATAGTGAAATCCGTTTAAGAAATACTTTACAGTTTTAAACAAAAATCCCGGAATCAGTTAGCTACCGACTCCGGTGGAATTTTCATAAATTTATAAAATTATCAGAAAAAGTATTTAGGTAGAAAATATTATACTAAGAAATAATGCCTAAAAGACTTTCTAGAAATTCCTAACTGTTTGTAAGATAAAAATCCGGGAATCGATCAGCGACACTGGTCGACACCGGTTTTGAAGATTTTCAATTAATTCAGGAAAATTCCAGAAAATCATATAAAATCTAAAATATTGGAAAATAATATTTGAAATTAAATTCGGTCAATTACAGGAAGTAAATCGAAAAATACGATCAAAAATCTGAATACGCAACTAAGTACGTATTCCGGGAGCGGGGTGTTACAATCCATCCACCTTACAAAAAATTGCGTCCTCGCAATTTTGATAAGGGGTAAATTGAACACAAAGGGGACATGGGTGGAATTTATACCAATTAAGATATGAAGCACTATAGGTAGGGCTCTCAAGTCGACTGAATAATAATCATCCTCCGCACTTCGGCTGTATAAATCTGCATACTTGATAATCTTCTGAGAATAAGCCAGAATACTGAAGATAAAGGAAACCCTGATAGTCCTGAGCATAATAATAAAGAAGACCGATAATTAAGAATCCCGAATATCAGGCATCAATCACTATGAACGATATAGTAGAGAATGTAGAATATCTGTAGAGAATGCCGACTACTGTCTTGTGAAAGATAGCCAGATCAAGATCGATCTGGAGAATACCAAGCTTCATAGAATTCACCGAAGAGATCACATAATAGCTTCATGCAGAACCAGCCACTACCTTCCTAGTCTATCATATCTTAATGTTGGTATAAGGGCTTCATAAAACCAAAACAGGGAAAGGATAGGAAGGATTAGGAATCAAAGGAAGGATGGCCAAGAAATAGATAACTCTGCACTTGTAGTTGGAATGTATAACCAAGACTCAAGTATTCCAGTTGCAAATTTCATTACCATTAATTTGCCCTCTGGACGTACTGAGGAAGTTAGAGCCTAGGCTCTGATACCATCCTGTAACGCCCCGATCCCACGGATACGGGGACGTCACTGCAACGTATATACGTAGGTCAGAACTACCCTCCCGTATATACGCTAAGCATCAGTACAGACAAGAATCAGAGTACGGAAGTAAGTGGTGCATTATACATTCCAACACATGAATACAATCACAGAGTTATCACCAGAAGTGATCCAATATTACATGAATATCACATCACTAATATGCGCAAATGCGAGAATACAAGGAAATATACAAGTATGAACAGTATGAAAGGCACTCACGAGTTTAAAAGAAAAACTCGAGAGACTCACAAGGGGGCCTGGAAGGATGGAGCTCTGGATGATCGGCTGGGGATCCACGCTACCGCTGCGCCACTCTGATCCGCAAGGGGGAGAATCTACACGCTCCAAGCTCCATGACCTGGACATGAGGATTCAGGGGAGTCAAATGATACTTTTTCTGACCTACGTATATACGCCGCAGTGACGTCCCCGTATCCGTGAGATCGGGGCGTTACACTATTCCTCATATTCTCAACTTTTAATGTCAGTATCACCAATGCACGCACAATCTCTGGCTCCCTTTTTACTGAAACACAAGAACAATACGATACACAACCAGCACTGCATGATATTATAGTTTCAGAAACACAAAAACCAACTAGCACAACTATTAAAGCAAGAGCCAAAACTTCTCTAGTGTGGAACCATTTCGGAAAAAAGTTATTGAAGGTAGAAGAAAAGCAAAATGTAAGTACTGTCATCAACTACTTGATCATAAAGAAAAATACGATACAGGTGTTCTTAGTAAACACTATGAAAAAGAAACATGCTAAAGATTACGATTTACCACCACAACAAGCACAAATATTAGCTGATTCAGACACACTCTCCGCTTTGAGATATAAGCCTGAAGTAAATAAACATAAGTCAGCTGAATTTATTGTTCGAGCAGAACTTCCATTTTCTTTTACTGAATCAGATGCATTTATTGATTATCTTAAATCTATTTTTGCTCTGATTATAAGAGAATTAGTAGACAAATTATAATTAAAGAAATTGAAGATTTATTTATAAATAGAAAAAAATATTTTGAAGGCTCTTTTTACTAGTGATGCTAGAAAATTTTCATTAACTTCGGATATATAGGAAGCTCTTAATCTTATTCATTATTTACGTGTCATTGACATTGCTCACTTTATTGATAATAATTGGATTTTACAAAAATGTATTTTATCATATTCTAAATTTTCTGAGAAACATTCTGTTACAAATGTAGAAATTCAATTTTTCTTACTTGTAAAAATTATAGTATAGAAAATAAAATATTTTCTATTTCTTTTAATAATGCAAGTGAAAATACTGCTTCAATAAGACAATTAAAAACGGTATAAAATCTGATTTTAAACGATAAACTTTTTCATGTTAGATGTGTTTGCCATATATTGAATTTATGTGTAAAAAATGGTCTAAATCTTAGACAAATATATTTATAAAGTTAAAAAAATTATTTTACATATAAAACACAGTGGTCCCAGGAGACAATATTTTAAAAGTTATTGTAAAAGCTGCTCCAAGCAGATGTGAAAACTCGTTGAAATTTATGCTATAATATGATTAAAGATTGCATTCCTTATAAATAAGCAATTCAATTTTTTACAGTAAATGAATGTTCATTTTGTTATATTAGTGGTAAAGAGTGAAAATTGTGTGAAAATTTCTGCATTTTTCTAGAAAAATTTGACATTACCACAAAGGCACTTTCTGATACATATTATCCCACATGTAACTTAGTTTTTATATTCTTAATGAGATTACTTAAGCATTTGCTGCATGCAGAGATGATAACAGTCTTGAAGAGGCTATACATAATATGGAAAAAAAATTTGCAAATATTTGAAAATATGACTTTTTTTATTTTATTTAGCCGTAATTATGAATCCTAAAATAAAAATAGATAATTTAAAACTTTTATTATCCAATTTTATTTAATGTTTAAATTATGAACAAGATGTAGATAAATTACTTTTTAAAATTAGATCTCTTCTAGAAGAAATGTACTCATTATACAAAGTTGAGTTATTTCCCTCTTCTTCTTTTGAAGTTAGGACACTTATACCATCACAAACTTCTTCTACTAGTCTAGGTAAAAGATTATCTAATTTTAAAAGTTTACTTTTCTCTGATACTAGAAAGAAACACTCTTTAGGAGCAGGTTCATTTGATGAACTTAATTTATATTTGAACACAATACCTGCTGAAATAAATTAAAATGATGATGAACTATGAGAAACATTTGACGTTTTGTCATAGTGGAAAGAACAGAGAAAATAATTTCCTGTTCTTTCTACCATGACTCGATATACACTAACACCTCCGGCCTCTACAGTAGCGTTCGAGAGCGCATTTCTACAGGTGGTAGAGTTTTGACACCCTGGAGGAACAAACTGACGCAAAAACACTTGAAGATGGTTGTTTGCTTAAATGACTGGTTTGATGCAGAAAGACGCACATAAGAAAAAAACTATTCTAGATGAAGAATTTGAACAGGACGATGATGAAGAGTAGAGAACTACCAGAATTTTTTATGTACATTGTATGAGATGAGAACCAAATTTTTTTATGTACATTATATGAGATGAGTTTTATGTACATTATATGAGATGAGCAGATTGACATATGATTTTTCATATTAATAAAATAATTTACCTTGCAAAAAACTTGTAACTAGTGTATATCAATTCTATTATTTTTTTGTAATTTAGACAATTTTTTTTTAAAAAATTCTTTTTTAACTATTTTTTCCTAATTTCTTTATAACTTTTAATCTTAAAATTTAAAGGGAAATTCGAATTTAAAAAAGATATTAAAAAATGCAGAGAAGGGTCTACCCTGTCTCGGCGAATCCGGGTAATGAATCGGGTCAAGAGACCCGATTTGTTACCAGGGTAACTAGGCCTGTCAACGGGTCGGGTTCGGGGCGGGTTCGGGTGGTACCAGACCCAGACCCGATTACCCAAGGGGTGTCATACCCGTCCTGTTTACCCGCGGGTCGGAAAGGTGGGTTTCCATACCCGGACCCGCTTTACCGGCGGGTCCAGACCCGTTTACCGTGCGTCACAATTCAATTCTATTTGTCTCTCTCCTTTGCTAGTACGGTATCAACATTGATTTCAGTTTGTTACCTTTTGTTCTAAATAAAGGGAGCATTAAATCTTGGTTGTTTGCGGGTTGCAGAGCTATTGAAGAGGGACCTAAAGGAAGTTATTTTCTTGGTGAGATTGGTTCTGTGACTCTTTGCCACACGACTGGGACTCTTCTCGTTTATGAGTTCCTCAATCTTTGCAGAGGTTTTCTATTCATCAACAAATTCTTAGAAATGATATTGGAGAAGAGAAAAAAGGTCCTAAAAAGATGGAACAAGGAAAAGTCTTTGTAATTTTTAGGATAACATTTGTAACTGGGCTTTGAAACTGGTAAATGGGTAATCGGGTCTGGTTCAAGTAAAATTAGACCCGTCCCATTTAGTAATCGGGTGTACGAGTACACGGGTATACGGGTATGGGTCTAGTAAAATACTATCCATATTCGTCCAAACGGGTCGGGTCCGGGTCCAGACCCGACCCGTTGACAGACCTAGGGGTAACTAACCCGTTTTGTCAAATCAGTGACGAAACGGGTCTAACCTGTCTCGTCACCGATTCATTGGGCTGACGAGAGGAATCAACCCGATTCGTCCCGTTAGGCAACCCTATACACTGTGTTTGATTTTTTTTTTTTGTATTTAGGATAACGACGTAAACGTATGTTTTGAATCAATGTCTACGTGTGTCCGACCTTGATTTTATTCGGTATATCAGCACATGGTATAATTCTTTGTATAATTCACTTTTTTTAATCTCGACTGTTATAACCACAACTCTTTTGAATATAATTTGTGTCTATTTATGACTCGTCATTCGTGTCAATGCTGGTATTTTATCTTATTTTCAAGAAGAAATGATGATAAAAAGATCTAATCACATTGGAGAAGACAAGGGCTTGGAGCAGAAGAAAAATCCAGCAGAGTCAGATTAGTCGATTGCATAATCGACTAATGCTCAAGAATAGTCGACTGGACAGATAGAAAGAAGGAAGTGTTATACATGAGTCGACTCATGGAAGGAGTGGTCGACTAGTCTGAAAGATCAGTCGGTTAATTAACCGTTTTGAAGCGAGCATCTTTCAAATTTAGAAGCGGCGTGAGTTTCCTTTCCTGGTGGAGTTCGAATAGGATCCAAATTCTATTCAGTAAAGGTTTGTTTCGAAAGTTTAAAGGGACTATAGTTCTTCTATATCAAGGATATCAACTCCTGTAAGGATTGATCGAGTCTCCAAACATCAGACGGACAAGATCATCTCATAATCCGAATAGAATAAAGGTTGTAACACAGTAGATAGTAACACAAAAGGTGAAGAGGGAGTCAAAGAGATGAAGGTGACAGTGCACAGAGAGAAAGTACACTCTTGTAATATTATGAGATTCGAAGGGGAGACGAATACTCTTGTTGGAATTAGGCGTAATATTAGAGCTCTTGTACTAAGTTTATTAATAAAACCCTCTCAAGTTTTCTTCACATGAACGTAGGCCAAGTTTGGATCGAGCCATGTTAAATTCTTGTATTCTTTTATATTTTTTTTCTTGTATTGCTAGTTTGTTCTATAATAGTTTTGTTTTGCAAATATTACACACTGTCAAGATTCCGCAACGTTAATCACGATCTTAAACGTGCACAACAGTTTGTGTCGTAATCTGATTACTGATCTCAATAATTAGTATAATAGTTGTCGTGTTACAAACAATCACGGCCACACAAACTTTAACCATACAAATCTTTAACTACATTTCAAACTTAATCATACATTTTCATCCCAATCTCAAAAAAAATGTTTGGAATAAAAAAGATAAAACATTATTTATTAGGGGTTTTATCTAAAAAAAACTTAAAAATATTTATTAAAAAAATCATATTTTTCCATAAAAGAAAATGTATGGTCTTTTAATTCTATTTTGCATGGAGATCAGAGTTCTCGACAATTAAATAAAATAAACCTATATGAAAAGGCACAGAGAACAGCTATAATAAATCTTACTTTACGGGCGTGTTTGGTTGCAAGGAAGGGCTGTTTGGTTTGGAGTGGAAGTGAGAAAGTGAGGAAGTGATGAAGTAGTAATAGTTCCTTTTGAAACTTGAGAATTAGTTAGTGAGTTTTTCGGTGTTTGAATGTTGTTTGGAAGTGTGGTTTGAAAAATATTATGTCTTTTCCGCTGTTTGGATGATAATGTGAAAGTGATAGTGAAAAAGTTGACCATAAAGTTAACCGCAAAATAATATTAAAATAAAATTAATTAAGAAAAATAAAAATTAGATTGTAATTAGAATGCAAGTGAGATTTACACGACCACAAAATTAACTGTTTTGAGCAACAATTTATTACAAATAAGATTTACATGACCATAAAATTAACTGTAGCACCTGGAAAGTGAGAAACTAATTGTGTAAAAGGAAAAGAGAAAAGGAAAATGGGTTTTCTCATTTTCTTTTTCTGGCGTTTGAATAGATAAGAAAGTGAGCAATTATACTTTCCCATTTCTTTACTTTCGCCCACTTCGGGGCTGTTTGGTGAGGAGTGAAAGTAAGGAAACGAAGAAGTGAGGAAGCAGTAATAGTTCCCTTTGAAACTTTAAAATTAGTTAGTAAGTTTTTTCGGTATTTGGATATTGTTGGGAAATATGGTTTGAAAAATGTTATGTATTTTTCAGTGTTTGAATGGTAATGTGAATGTGTAAGTGAAAAAATTGATCACAAAATTGATCGCAAAATAATATTAAAATAAAAATTAATTAAGAAAAATAAAAATTGGATTGTAATTTGAATGTAAGTAATATTTACATGATCACAAAATTAATTATTTTGAGTTCTAACTAATTATAAATGAGATTTAAGTAGTCACAAAATTAACTGTAGCATTCTAAAAATAGGAAAATAATTATGTAAGAGAGAAGGAAAGATTTTTTATTTTTTCTTTTTTTTAGTATTTAGACAGATAAGGAGTGAGAAATGACATTTCCTCTTCGTTTTTACTTCTGTCCACCTCATTTAATCCAAGCAGCCTCTGAACTGAAAAGAAACGAGCGCTTCGCAGAGCTCCCCGCTTATAGCTGCTACCTCCGTGGCGACCTTCCTCCCTTCCCCTCCGTCGTTTCGCACGATAGCGTTCGGGAATCCTGATTTGATAAGGCTCCATTCCTCCGCGAGAACAATGACCGCACCGCACAGGCTCCTGCTCGCCACGTTGCCTTTTTCTACGGAGGGGACCGGCCGCTGGACACCCAGACTCTTATCGTCACCGCGAGTGTCCTTACCGCGGTTGCCTCTCCCTCTTTCTCGGTCTCAAGGTGATCCATCCATCTCGTGCCCTCTCTGTTCCCCAAGATTCCACCATTTTACTCCATTTTAATTTTTAATTAAATTTTTTTTTTTCCTCCCAGGGGATCCGGCACCTTGCAAGAAATGCGCTGGTAATGGTAAGATCTCTCTTAAGAATTTTACTCTCCATTCCTTATTCCTATTATTTTTGTCATAGATTAATGCTACGTAACTGAAAATGTAATTAAGTTCATTTTTTTCTCTCGTGTGCAATGAGAATGTGTTCTCGGCATTGTTTTGCTCATAGCCTCATATATATCAGTCCCATTTAATTTAATTAATTCACGGGAATAGTTTATAAATAAAAATAATATCAGTGCGCTTACTGGGCTTAAAATTTTCGTTTATGGTTTTTCAATATAGTTATAAGTATTCGAACAGGACGTTTGAAGGACACTTGATTTGTCTTTCTGAAAAGCAAAAAGATTGTAATTTAAGTTATTCAAGTACATGTGAACAAATTTGCTCGTTTTTTCATCTGGACATTATACTTCAGACAGGGAAATTGAAGTGTTTGCTCTCTAAAAAAATTTGTTTTCCTCATTATTGATTGGACAGAACTGGGGTTTGTAAATTTGTTTAGTTAGGATACTGTTAAAAGAAGACTAGAACCTAGTGAATTTCTCAAGCTAATCTTGGTCTCTTGTTAGCTATTTCCTCTTATTGTTTTCATAATCAAACTCCGCAGAGACAACAGTCACATTAATCCACATCTCGCACGCAACCCGTTTGCCCTGGTCAGAGTCACACACACCGTCACTCATAGTTTGTTTAAAGTGAAAAAATTAAAAATAAAACAAAAATCAACTGCATGGAGATGGAACCATCTTCCTCAACAGATGCCACACATTCTATATGCCACCACCTTTAGATATTGTGATCTTCCTTATTCTATCATTTGCTGAAGCCATTTCACTGTGTAAGTTGTAATCATAACTGACGTATTACTAAATTTGATGGGTATCACCTGGCTGTGTAGTAGACATGATAAATTGGCATGCATGAAATCCAGTACATCCTACTGAGAATATGAGATGGAGTTGTTAAATTAAGATATGCTTTCCTCGGTTAGGTGGAACGAAGTGTGTATTCTGCAGCAATGGGAAGATGAAACAAGAAACTGGGTTGGTTGATTGTCGCGTGTGCAAAGGTGCAGGTATTTTTTATAAATGTTTCTACTGTTTTACTATTTCATGTGCTAGTGTACAGAGAATGTGAGAGAAGTGATATTACTTTCCCTTCTCCTAAACTGTACTGCTTTTTGATGGGTTAATATGGAGAATGTGCAATATTCATCATTTGCTAATCAACATTGAATTGGTTCACTCCTTTGATTTAGGACCACACCTCCCAAGCATACCTAGTTGTATACACGTATTCTTCGTCTTACTTTTCTTTTCTTTTCTTTTTTTGCTCAGTAAAGTGGTATTGTCACTAAAAATAAACTCATGTTAATGTCAATTTACAAAAAAAAGTATTTTACTTTAAAATGTTTATTAGGTTTGCGACTCATAAACATGCATATGCATTTGCACAAACATTAGAATACTCACAGTTCTGAGTCTACTGGCATTTATGTTGTCACTATATTTGAATTTTGGCAAAGTTCTGTCTGAGGCCAATAGTTCAGTGTTCATGTTTGACATATGTTTGATGCAGACACTTGTGCGGCATTTGCTCAGCACGTATTAAGCACTTCGGAGCTGTGTTGAATTTTGAAATTTAAAAAATTAGAAATTATGCATCGAAAGGTCTTAAAAACAATATAAAATTCAGACCCTTTAGCTCCTATGTTGCTAAATATATACAAATATATGCCTATTTGAGATAAGCGGGATACTATGTTAATGGAACTTAATCACCTCATAAACACATTAAGGGGCGTCACAGACTTGTATTAAGCGAGGTATTGAATTGGACTTTCAGATTTTTTTTCCCTCTTGGTTTCATTTATTTCCTTTATTAGGAAGGTACGGATTTGAGTCATCAAGAGTTTATTTGTTAGCTTTTACTTTATACTTATGACAAAGCATAGCCTAATCGCTGTGGATTTTGATGCAGATTATATGGTCACCCACCCGCTTGCGCGCATGGACATGCACGCGGTTGTTTTATTTCTATATCCCATCTTTTAAGAATTTGTTGTGTCACCGTATCTATGCCATTTTGTATCCACATTCATGCTTCAAAGGTTATATGCATGCTGCTAAGTGACCCATGTTGGTATCACCCATAACTTTGTTCTCTGCATTGACAATGTGATATTGCCACTTTGGCTTGCTGACACATGCATTTTTTTGTTAATACGGACTATATATAGGATGTATACACATATATCTGATTCAAAATACTTAAAGCAGTATAGAACTCACAACTTTCATTACCAAAATATGTTTGTGAAACCGATGGTTTAACTTCTTTGGCAATAATCATTAGACCATTGGTGGTTGGCTTGCTGAGTGCTGTTCTAAAAATTATGGATTAATGACCAATGCACTATGAGAATTATGGATTTAGGACCAATGTACCACAAGAAAAGGTCCCATGCCCATGTGTGATGCCTTTTCTTTCCCCCCACCAACAGGGATGAATGGACAAACAAGGCAGCCAACAACAAAAAAAAATGTATTAATAATTTAAGTTCAATAAGCGGATTAGAAGTTGCACCTCCAAACACCATCAACTTCTTTATAAACATATGTAACACGTCAAAAATAAATTTCGAATATCAGAAAAAGTACAGAAACATTCTGGGCTCCATAGCATATTCACCATCTGAACTCTGAAGTCCAAAGAGCATCTTATAGACGCCAGCCACTCACCAGGACAGGATCAATTCCAGTCCTGTAATCAAAGAATCTCCATGGAATGTTTCCTTGTAACATAAACCTGCAAAATCAAGCAGAAAGTCCAAAGATAACTCATCAAATAAAAAAAGAATGTGCTACCTCAATTTTCAATCAGTTTCAAAGAAGAATATAACAAAACTTTAACATGCCACACCCATGTTTAAAGTTGACTCTACTCATGTAAGAGAATATATTAACCAGCAATAACTTTAGCAGATTTGTCGTTCTTATTTTAGGGTTGCTTGCATGCTACTAACTCGTTAAGCCTTTTCTGAAGACTGTAGCTTGGAATGAACCTGGGAATTCCCACAACCCTGGACCATCCCTCGACAGCTGATGTTAGAATGTTTCTGGTTTGTAGAGTGTAATCGGACATAACGAGAACATGTAAGGGAGATAAAGAGGAGAGAGAAAGAGAATGAAGGGAAATTCTTTTCTCTAGCCCGAGATGTGAAAAACCTCTGCTTACCTGGAAGAAAAATATTGTCTGTCTTCTTTCCTTTTCTTCCTTGTCTTCTCTTTCTTCCATGTTTTCCTCCCCTTCTTTCTTGACAAACCAAAGGCAATGGGCTGTTTCTTGAGTTAATTTTCTTGCCTTTTGTATCCTGGTTTTGGGAAGGTCATTCCAGTGTGGCTCTTGAGCATATATTATGTACCAAAGAGATGAATGTTGTATGCTATAGCAGAAATTTGGTCTACTCTCTTCATTTAGGCTCTTTCAGTTCCAGGGAGGATTGTTCCTTTTTACTGAGCTTAATTTATGACTGTAGGTAGGATGTCTATCTTGCATGTAGTTACTCTGGCTAGGTACTTGCCAGTTGGCATCATTGCAAGAGTTCAGGTTGTCAACTGTGCATAAAAGATTAAAAAAATAAATAAATAAACACTGGTAATTCTTTTCTTTAAGCTTGTCAAGCTTCTAATGTTACCCCAATGCAGACCCTATTTTCGATTGCGGAAGGCCTTGGATTCTTTTGCTGAGACGATCTTTCGATCCTGGATCATTAACAAGGAGATGATAGTTTAAGTAAAATCTCAGCTTCAGTTGTTTCCCCATGGCAGGCGTGACGGCAATCGTTGTCCTGCCATGCTTATCCAGAAAAGTGTTACTGAGGTAAAGAATAAGTGGCCAATGGATTGCCTGATCTCAAGAGGTTTAATATTTTTCCTTTGAAAAGTTAGGTTTAAGCTTGTAGTTTGTCATTAATCGAGTCGAGCAGGTGAGTAAGCAGTATGCAGTAGCATAGGATGGTTTCTTAACCATATGCTTCCTGTTTTGGGGACCTTTCCAAATCTGCCTTTAAGTTTAGTTTGAATGCCGATAGCATCTCTATGATGATGCCCTAAACAATGGTTCAGTGTAGGTGTTCCTTATCCTATATGATCTGTACATATTCCCCGTGTTTTTTCCAAGTCATTTTCTAAAGCTGTATCTTCCATATTTCTCATCTCGTTTTCCTTTTCTCTATACAGCCAGTCAACTGTTGATTGCTTGGTGTTTTTCTGCAGGGCTGATACTATGCAAGAAGTGTGGGGGTTCAGGTTACTCCAGACGCTTGTGAATTATAGCTGAATCCGGGGGTTTCTTTTCTTTTCTTTCCCCTTTTCAATCTATTCAAGCCAGAGGAGCTCAGCTTGCAACCAAAGGGGCATGTTGACTGCTTCTACGGCACCCTTCTCACAATTTTTCTTCAGGCTGCACTGGATGTCTGATCATATGCAACATGAAATAGAAGAAGTAATGTCAGCAAAATTTCGTGAATATGATTTCAAGATCACTCATGATGGTTGGGGGTGAGACTCCCTCATGCAATTTTATTAGTTAACGAAAACAGTATTTTTGTTGATTCTTTAATCAAATGAGTTTGCCCAGATTGGCTAAATGCGAAAACCTGTCTAGTTCTACAGACAATAAAGCAGCAGCTGTAGCATGTTGGGAGCTGCAGTCTTGAGTAGAAGCTTCACTGGCTTAATATTTTTTGGCTAAATTATTTCGAAATTCGCCAGATTTATAAACAGAAAAGAAATGGAAAGCAAGATAAATTTAGAAGTGCAGTTTACTGTTGTTTGTAAATTTGTTGAAGTTTAGAGTTTTCACCGGTAGAAGCCTTTCTGTCCTTGTCATAAAAATCAATCCATTTATTGCGCTATTAATCAAATTGTGGTTTCAATGTTGTCCTACTAACCAAATTGAGTCGCAGAATGAAGCATGGGTGAATTTCATCGTCCTCAAATGCTACCGTTGGAAACCTGTGAACTTTTATACTTCCCAGTTGCAAGCTCTTGATGTCCTGGGACTTCGAGATACAAACAATGCTATGGGTTATCCTGTGATCGGAAACTTGGTAATGGTGCACGGAGAGGAAACTGCACCCTAGGACTGGTTTTCCTGTTCTTAGCATCCAAGCTTTTAGTCCTCAAAACAAAGGACTGATTCTCCACCTCTATTTGGTTAGTAGATAGATGTGATCCGAAGAGAGAGATGTGGTTTTCGCATTAAAATGTTTACTAGAATCTGTATCCTGCAATTGGTTGGATCGTAGCTGCGATAATTTACTTCACGGGAGAGGTCTCTGGTTCTGGTCTAGGATGTCCCAGCTGCGCCAGGAAAAAGAATGCAAGAAGCATCTGACTTTTTCATGCATACTCCACTGGGTTCGAGGAGATATAACTCAGTTGATAGAGCTCCGCTTTTGCAATTGGGCCGTTGTGAATCCGGATCGGATGTCTAGCCTTTCTACACTTGGATCTCATTTGATAGGTGGAGTTAGCTTGAGAACTCAGGTTAGCCCAAGGCCACTGCAAAAACCACCTCAAAGGCCACCAATTGAAAGATTAAAAAAAAAACGAAAAAAAAATAAATAAACAAATAAAAAAATAAAACATACAAAAAAGAGAAATAAAACTTGACTCGCCAGGGGCCAAAACTGGGCGTATTACTTTGAAGGCAATTATCATAATCGTTGGACTCCAAATGCGTTTGTTCAGTTCCCCAGCAAAATTATATTACTATAAAAGTTAAACTAAATTACTGGCGGCAACGTCACCCGGCGCTTTCCGCAGCCACTTACTATAAAGTCTGAAGCCGCGAATCGAGACGATCCGTTGAAGATTCCGACAGTCCCCGCTTCTCTCTCTCTCTCTCTCGCCCCACAAATTCAACACACTCCCCTTCTCTTTTCTCCCTTCTCAACATCGGCAATGCGACTGCTCTCATCCCTCTTCGCTCGCCTCGCCGCCGCCTCTTCCTCTTCAAAACCCTACTTCTTCCCCATATTTCGCCACTCCCAATGGAACCGGGTCCCTCTCCTTCCCAAAAACGCTAGTCCTCGCTCTCAAGCGGAAGATCGTCTCCTCTCATGGTGCTCTGCTTTCGTTCCCTTTGCGATCGCGGCTTCTGCCGGTTATCTTGCCCTAGACCTCCGCCTCAATCGTTCTCTCTGCGACCCTGCGCTCGATCATCAGTAAGAATCTTCAGCTTCTTTCTCTTTCGATTAACATTTTGTAAAAATTATGATTTTCTTTTTTCGGAAAGGTTTTGTTGACCTGTGATTGCTGCAGTGTTGGCGGGAAAGACAGCACTGAGAGATTTGTTAAAGGTTCTCATAAGGAAATTCCCGAGGAGTTCGTTGATGAGCTTAGAGCAGTTCTACAAGTAATCTGTTTTTTTTTTTAATTTCTCTTCTATGTGAGTTAGGTTAGTTTTTTTTAAAAAAATTATATTTAGGGAATTACAGTTTAATTTGTTAACAGGATAACATGACATTGGACTATGAAGAGAGATATTTCCATGGGAAGCCACAAAATAGCTTCCATAAAGCTGTCAATGTTCCTGATTTGGTTGTCTATCCGAGGTTCTTTTTCCTCTTTTGCGGTGATTAGTCAAAAGTTTATTTAATAGTCAAAAGCTTATGCTAAAAAGAAGGGCACAGTTTCTAAAAGTGTATTAAAAAAAAAAGAATTTGCAGCAATTGTGTGTGTTACCAGTTACTGGGAGTCACACTGGCTACGCATCCTGATTTGATTCGGAACTTTTTTTTTATTTTAGCTTTTCTATTATGTGTTCAACTTACTAAGAAGTTTAATACCATTAGAGTGCAAGAGATTAGTAGCTTGGGAAGCTCTTCCTGCATTTAAAATTATACTTATTCTCCGATTTTATATAAAATATTGTGATTAAGTTTTATGATCGAAAAATTGGAAGTTGAGAATATTTGATAGCTTTTTAAAATTGATAATCACCCTTCTTCTTTCAGGTAAGTGTCATCTGGAGGTTTGATGATTAAATCACCACTTTAACTGTTAACTGTTCAATGCCATTATTTCTTTTCAACGCTTATAGGCTTATTGCAACATCAGATGGATGTTTTCAATCGAACATTTTGTCACTCACTGCGTCCATCTGGGCCCAAAACCATTTTTTCCTGAATGATGTTATCCAAATACTTTACTGATTACCCTCTTAACCAAGGGGTTTGAATAATCATCTGATCTCAAAAATGGACCAGCCTTTATTGACTCATGCCTTACAGACTAACAGTTATGTAAACACGAAAGGACTATTATATAATATATCATTATTTCCTTGTCTTGAAAGTGTTTTCAAACATATGATAAAATTGATGCCTTCAATCTTATATGCCTTACGTTTCAATAAGTTTGAACATGAGACCTTTTATGAACATTTACCTACCCTCCAATTATTTAAATAGGTATAACTTGTTAATTGAAAAGTTTCATACAACTTGGATTTTTAGGTTGAAATATTTTTCTGTGCAATTGCAGGTCACAAGATGATGTTCATAAGATTGTCAGTGCTTGTAACAAGTTCAAGGTATCATTTCTTTTTCAATTAAAAAAGCATAAACTGCTAAAGGCATTTGAAAAAATCTCATTTTGAGGAATGTTTCGTAATATTCTATTGGACTTGTCTTCACATGTTTCTTAGTATACTTGCGTGACTCAGTTAGTATATATCAATAATTTAAGATTGCTCAACTATCTAATTAGTCATTAACCATGTAGTTTCTAACCGGTAACAGGTTCCAATCATACCCTTTGGGGGAGCTACGTCACTTGAGGGCCAGACCTTGGCTCCTAATGGAGGTGTATGCATTGATATGTCTCTGATGAAAGTATGAATTATTATTCTTAATATCCTTCTGTTGTTTCTTGACTATTTTCTGAGATTCTAAGTTTAGAAGGGCATTGGTTAACACACTGTACTTCTTGTTGATGCGCGATTTGTCACTTTTGATTCTATGTTAAGGATTTATGTTTGTGCTGATAATGGATTGTCACACTATTTTTTGATACATGATAACATCTTATACAAGTTTCAGCAGAATGAATATTTTGTGAGCAGGAAGGGATTGTCAAAGAAATTTATCTGGAAATGTATTCCCCTGGAGGGTTCAACCATTGAATTCCACTTATCTTCTTTATTTCATAGAAAGAGGCGACTAATGCCTTCAAAGATCATCTGAACAATCATGTACTTCCTGGGATCTATATTATAGGCATAGTGTTGCTAGAGAGATGAGTAGTGAATATTGCAGATTCTTTCTCACTTGAGCAATGGTAACCCCAATGGAGGGATGCTTTACAGTCAATTTTCTTACTTCACTGGAGGAGTTCATGACTGGAAGTTGGTTCTCTTCATAAGCGTGACATGCAGATTTGTTATTGAATCCACAAAACTATTTTCTTGTCTGAATTTTATTCTGTAAAGGCCTAGGATGAAGTTTAAATGGATTGTTTATAATCTTTGATTGATCATGGAACTTAAGATGAGTTTGGTGGTTGGATAATTGCATTCTGATTATCATCTTTGATGTGGATCTCCTGGACTCCTATTGCAATGTTCTTTCAATGAGATTAGACATGAGTTAAGGGAGTTTAACCCAGGTTATTGTTTGCCCTTGTGCCAAGGTGTTTGAGGACAACCCTAAATATTGTTGGTGGCTGCATGTGAAATTACCATCACATGGTTTCTTTAAGTGCCAAATAAGTGCCAAATGCACCAATCATATGTAGAAGCATTCATTGTGCATCTGCAAACTTCCATGAAAAGATATAGTGGTTCCGTTTATATATTGAGGAAATTGAAGGTTTACAACCTGAATTTGATTGAGGGAGAGTGATATTGAGAGTGGCTTGGTTGAAGGATATGTGTTCTTGTTTCGTGGAAGGAGTAACTTTGCTGAAGCCATTACTTATGACTATAGTTCTATGGCTAATTTATGATGCATATATTATTTATTCCTAAATTCTACAGTTCTATTAGGAGTGTTAGGGTTTTAGAAATAGACGACTTAACCCTAAATGAGGATTAACCTCTCCTTTATATAGATGAAATAAAGATAAAATTACAATATTATTCTTACTTGCAACTTACTCTAATATTTTCTCTTAAGCTGGAGCATAAATATCAATCATACTCACCTTGTTACAAATTAGAGATAAACATTTCCTAAATAAAGCTTGCCTAAACAGAAAAAACTGAGAAAAAATAAATATTGATGTTGTTCAAAACAAATACTGAATTGCTAATCTGATATCACTGAATCTTTAATGCCATTGTTGAAGTTGCCGGCGAAATCAAACCGAATCTGAGTTGAATCGAATACTTATGTGAAGACCATGCAAAAAGTTAAGTATTCATCACCGCCTTGGATTTACAGTTAGGATGTTAGAGTTTCTCAACTCTCAACTCAGTAGAAGTAGAAGTGAAGGTTTTAGAGATACTCAAACTTAGTAAAAGTGGAGATGGAGGTTTGAAGAAATCATCAAACTGAGTAATATTATAAGTTTTGAGAGATCCTCAAACTCAGTACAAAATGAGGTTCTTAGAGGTCCTCAAACTTAGTAGTAAAAATTGTCAAATACAAGTAAAATCAGATTAAACAAAGTCTATAGATGCCTCCGAATCGCCCAAAAACATTGAAAACAACTGTTAAATCAACAAAATCAGAATTCTATATATTAAGATATGACCAAAACAGTTTCAGCCTTCAGATTAACATAATTTCTTATTGGCAAACCTACTCATCATGAAGAGTACTGCCGTCGTACTCTTCACTTGAAAAGTATTTTTTTTGTTGCAGATGTGGATTGAGATCACATTAGATCTAAAAAGAAAAAATAAGATAAAATGAAGAAGAGATGGAGGTTTGATGAGGAGAAGTAGGAGATGGTATTGATAGTTGCAGATAGGGTGTTCTTAGATGACAGTTATGGTTTGAAAGTTGATGGATGATAATGGAGGCGCAAATGGTGATGAAAGAGTTGTCGCTCTCATGCCATGTCAGGGTTTTAGAAATATACAGTTTAACCCTAGATGAGGATTAACCTCTCTTTTATATAGATTAAATAAAGATAGAATTATAATAGTATCCTTACTTACTACATACTCTAATTATGAGAGTTCCTAATATATTTTTTCTATAAATCTTTTCTATCTTGACCTCTGTCCCCTGGTATTATGTCACACCGTCCATTTGTTTAATTTGATCTATTGATTCCATCCATTTCAAGATCCTCTACATGTATATTTTGTCAAATTTATGGTGGCTAGAGGATTTACTAGTCTTCCCTAAAATTTGCATCATAAAGAAAATACAGCATGGGGCATCCGAAGCCTTTATTCATATAAGTTAGTTATCATTCCTTTATTGGTATTTCTGTTCATGCGTATAATTTGGCTAGTTATGATGTTTATAAACATTGCGTGAATCTCATTATTCATTTGGGAATTTCCTACTATAGTATAGTTTGTTTCGAATCATATTCTTTTTGACGATTACTCTCACATTAGCCCTTTTCATGACATATCAAATGAATGGCTGAGGCAATTGTGTTCAAGAACGGGGTTTGCTACAAATCTGTGAGGTCAAAAAGCATGTAGGGTACATACCTTTCTTATAAGCACATATAACTAGGGCCCAGGAAGCAGCCTTCTAATGTTCACTCTCAAATCATGAAGAGAAGATCTGGACAAAGATGAGAAATGACAAAGTTTACCAATTATATAGTGTCGTGTCTTTGTATTTTTTGAAGAAAGTTTGAGTGTCATTGTGGTTATAATAATAGAGAAAGTAATAGATTCACCATAATTTTTTTTTCTTCTTATATTTGATAATTTCACATATCTTCGATGTTGGTAGACGCGCTCACATATATTTGTATGTATTTGTATATGTATATGGATATGGATATGGCTAGATATACATATGGGTATATATCTAGATATGGATATGTATACTGTGTGTGTGTGATTATGGTATATGAGTGAGAGAGTATCTTTCTTTTATTCCTTCTATTGACGTTTTTTTTTGCAATTATTATTATTGTTTAATTTTGGTCTATTTTTTTCACAGAAAGTTAAATCATTGCACGTCGAGGACATGGATGTGGTTGTTGAGCCTGGGATTGGATGGCTTGAACTAAATGATTATCTGAAGCCTCATGGTCTTTTCTTTCCACTTGACCCAGGCCAGTATTTATCGTTTACTTTCTTCTATTACTCCTTGTGATTCTTTTATCATCTTGCAATCAGGCTGCTCTGAACTTGTCTTGTTTTCCTCCCTCCCTCTCACCATAAACCAGATAAACATGAACGCACTGTGGACACATGCACATTATAGATATTTATATATATTAGCACAGTACAGATATGTATATATATATTACCACATATATAAGTTTGTGTAAAGAGTTATGAAGTGATCTCTTGCCTTAAACATTGGAACATATTGTAAAAGCTTAGTTTGAAATGGTACATACACTAAATTTTACGAAATAATTCCATCATTTGATTATTTTCTTTTTCTCAACAGAAGGTCAACAAGAATGCCACATTCTTGGCATTAACAGTCGCACACACTTTTGCATTGGTGCTGAAGCTAATTTAAAACTTCAAATCTGATTTGTAATGTTCTTATTCCAATATTGCAACTACCTGTCGTCAAAGCGACACAGGAGCTTAACTAACTCTCTTCCCTTTTCAAGATGAAAACAATTTGAAACCATAATGAATATATGAGAGCCACACATGAGACTTGGCTACTTCTGAAAGGATTTAGGAGCAAATCCTTCCCATTCAAACCCCCTGATAGGATATTTAATGGAAAATCTGTTCTATTAAGGTTGATCTACATGATGTAGAGTATCTAAAAACTGTGAAAATCAAGGGAAAATAAGTCCTCTTGTGTTAGGACAAAGGTCTATCAACTTTGATGAATATTAGGCTAATAATCATGAAAATCAATTTGACCCAAAAGGGAAAACCTCTAATGGAGTATTGGGTTCAATCTTATTTAACCATATATCCAACTCTTTTTTTATCCAATGTGGGACTAAAGTTCCCTCTTTGCCTTTGTTCCTTTTTGTGCTTTTTAACATGAGTGCTTGAGAGCCGGATTCGAGTCGCAATCTTAACAATCTCCACCTTGGCTCGTATCCGACAAGAATTCAATTGAAGAGCCTAAATTAGTCTCCACCTTGAACTGTGTTCTATCATGTACTTGCGAGTATACTCTGAAACTAGTCTCGCAACATGAATTAAACCTTTCACAATCATCACAAATTGTGTAAACTGTCTCGATTAAACTGTAGCCACCCACTAAGCCGTAGAGTTGCTAATCCTCTTGCATTATAGTATGACTTAGTATTGTGGCAATGACTCACCATAACATGAGCCAACATCCACTTGTACTGTAATGGTCACTCCGTGCTTGTACTTCACAGCACAAGAGTCTTCACCATGGGTTGATACCATTTGTTAGGACAAAGGTTTATTAACTTTGATGAATATTAGGCTAATAATCATGAAACTCAATTTGACCCAAAAGGAGAAATCCCTAATGGAGTCTTGGGTCCAATCTTATTTAATCATATATCCATCTCTTTCCTTTTCCAATGTGGGACTAAAGTTCCCTCTTTACCTTTGTACCTCTTTGTTCTTTTTAACATGAGTACTTGAGAGCTGATTAAGTCACAATCTTAACAATCTAAATTGGCTCTCCCTTTTGGATTTCTCGATTTTTTTAAGCATACTATCTCTGGGTGTATATATAGACCTTTCGCCTCCTACTTTGAGTTGTCGTAGGAATCCTATTTCTACTATAACTCTTACTTTGAGCTTGAATCTGAGCCGTACTCTAATTCCAACTTCAATTTGAATCTGCGAGTCGGAGTCCTGAACCAAGATTGATTTCCCTTTCTCACATGCGTGAGTCCAGCTCAAGTTCCGAGTCTGCATCAACTTGGTTTCCTTTCTTGCATTAATCTGAGTACTGATCAAGTATGAATATGAGTCAAACTTGTGACCAAATTAACCTGAAGCTTCAATTCTTGATCTTGAAACAACAACGCGAACTAATGTATCGGTCCATGGCACACATACTCAAACCAAGACATTAATGTAAGTATCACCTTATCTTATAAGCTTTATATATCTTTCATGGCCATGGTTTTACCATGTGTCAAACTCGTTATTGTTTCTTGAATTTTGCTATTGCTGTCATGGAACTTAACCATGTATGATTAACCTTAATCACTCTTCTTAATTCATTTGAATGCAAGCTATATTTCTAACAATCTCCACCTTGGCTTGTATTTAAACAAGCTCGTCTTGGAGTCAAATCTTTATGCCTCACACTCCCTCCTCTCACTCCCTCTCTCTGCCTTCACGGCCTCCACCGGAGGCCGCGTGTTGCTCTCAATTCTTGAGTACGTGGACAAAGTTCAAGGATTCCTTGAACTTCTATGTAGGAATTGATTTCTTCAAAATACTTATCGGATTCTTTATTGTATGAATCGAAGCATCACATGTCTGCTACTGATTATCTTGTTTAAGTTACCTTTATGCTGTAGTCCTTTGATGGCAATTGTAGCCCTCTTTATCACCTTAAGAGTAGTATCATCTCCTAAAAACTTTCATCCTGCAGCTCTCAATGCTTTCTAGAGAAATCAAGTTCTTTGGATCTGGAATGTGTCTCACATTTGTCAATGTTTGCACCTTCCCATTAAACATTTTCAACTTGTTACTGCTAATCCCAATGGTCTTGCATACCGCACCGATTCCCATTAGAACTGCTCCTTCATTGTAGTCTTTATAGATGCAAAACCAACTCTTATTCAGGCACATGTGATAAGAACAACCAGAGTCAAGGAACCAACTATTAGAGTGTCCATCCTTCGTGGAGGCTATCAACATATCACACAACCTATCTGTCTTCTCTGCTATACTGGCTTTTCCTGCATGCTTCTTCCCGTTACTTGGCTTCTTCTTTCTCTTTTTCTCCAATTATGCTTTATAGTTTCTACAGTCTTTCTTTACGTGTCCTGGTTTCTTGCAGAAATAACATCTATCACTGTCGTCATCTTGATTTGAAGATGCGGATTCAGGTTGGTCTTGATTTCCTTTCTCCTTTGCTTCAAGACCTCCCTTAGCAACCAAGCCTGCTGATGTATCTTCCTCTAGATTCGGTCTTCTCATAATCTCATTGCTTAAAAGACTAGCTTTGACCTCTTTTATCTCACATGTTTCAACAATGGTTACTAAGTGATCATATGATGGCATGAGAGAAGCAAAAACTAACAGTGCTTTATCCTCCTCTTCTAATTAAACTTCTAAATACAGTAAATCACTAACAATTTTGTAGAAGATATTCATATGTTCAAGGATGAATGCACCTTCCTTCATGCGGAGACTATATAGTTGCTTTTTGAGATAAAGCTTATCAGAGTTCATCATATAGAGACCTAGTTTCAACCATAATCCCACTGCCAAAGTTTCATCCATGACATTGTACATCACCTCATCCGCTAAGCATTTCTTGATAATGCTTGTCGCCTTAACATCCATATCTTTCCAATCTGCATCAGTCATGTCATGGGGTTTGCTTTCTTTTTTGTGCAGTACCGTGAGCAATCTTTCTTTCGCTAGAAGCGCTTTTACCCTTGTTTGCCATAAGAAAAATTTGTTTTACCATTGAACTTCTCCATCGAACTTTGTTGTTATCGTCGTCTTATTCACCATAACTTGAAAACTCTGAATTCTCGAGCAAATCGATGATCTCCTTGTATGCGCAAGAGAACCACGGACACTGTCGGCTTTGATGCCAATTGTTAGAACTCGCTCAAAGTAACAAGCTTGCTTTATGACAAACAAGAGAGCAACAAACAATCACAAACGAGAAAATTTACGTGGTTCAACAATTTGCCTACGTTCACAGGGAGAGGGGAGGTGTTTTATTAACTTTAAGGAGATTACAAGAATTATTCTTTTTCTTATATGTGTAAATTCTGGTTGCTACCTAATTGAGTTTAATACATCCAATCAAATATTGGTCTTTTCATGACATACAATGCCATGTATAATATTTTTCCTATTTCCTCTTCTTAACTTTCGTTGAATACAAGCCATATTTCTAACATCTTACCTATGCATCAAGCAACATAAAATGAATTGTTGAAAATTATGTGTCATTTAGGTTTATAGTTGTTGTGTAACAAATAGTTGATTCGAACATTTTGTGATGATCTATTTACACTTGAAAAATTTTACATAATTTTTTTGTCATGTTGCAAATATTTTAGAGCATTAAACTGAACAACTCACTATTAAACCATCCATTTTGTGCATAATTAATGCATAACAAAGAAAAACTTGTAACCACTTGATTTTTGGTTTAGAAACTCTAAATGAATTAGATTAACTTGAATAGAGTGGTTCTTCAACTTGGTATTCCTGTCATTGTATTTGAATGAGAAATATTTGGTTCCAAATCCTTTGAGAAGCAACCAAGTTGAGAGAGAGAGAGAGATGAGCTTTAGCACATATAAACTTACACGTGCTACAACTTGTTCTCATATATGGATCGATGATCCACACAGTTCATTGTGATCTACATATTCTCAAGTAGTAGTGGATGAGAAATCATGAGTTCTGGAGGTTGTTTTATTCACATAAGCTATTTTATTTGCAACCACATAATGGATAAGCAACACAACAACAACAACAACAACTAAGCCATTTGTCCCAAGTATTTGGGGTAGGCTACATGAACCAAAAGAGAATTACGCCGGATCGGGCACATGGGTCAGCTTTCTCCACTCATTCCTATCGAGCAATATGCCTTCACTAAGACCTTTAGCCTCTATATCTTGTCGTATTACCTCCATCCATGTTTTCTTTGGTCTCCCATGCGCTCTTTTAACTTGCCCTAATTTGATACGCTCTACTCGCCGGATTGGCGTATCTGTAAGTCTACATCGCATATGACCAAACTATCGTAGGCGGTGTTGACACTCTAAAAAAGACAGAACTCTCACATTTATCTTCAATTGGTCTGAACGACATCTAACTTATCGACATTTACAAAAGATAAGCAGAAGACATGCTGACGACCAGGGACAAGGCAACGACTTAGGCTTTACTGATCCAGTGAAGCAGACAGTAAGCCGAAGTTGTCTTTGAAGAGATCCAAGCAGGCTTAAAATGCCAAGTTAGCTCAACACTTAGCCTCGCGTTAGCCCCGAGAGGATAGCCTCGCCTCAAAGGCTAAGCTTGTCCAGCTTCGCTGTGAAGTTCTCTAGGGAGCTAACTTACAGCTTCGCCTAGCTTTACTGCGAGCTTTGCTCGAAGCCTCCCATCTAGCCCCACCAGAGGCTGATCCAAGAGCTTCGCGCTAAAAGCTTTACCTCTAGCTTCGCTAGAAGGAAAAAAGGGTGTAGCTCCGTTGTGAGCTTAGCCCGCCTTTGCAGAAGAACTATGAAGGTAACTTCGCTGAAGTTCTAAGCTGAAGCTTAACTTCGCATGACTTAGCCCCGCGACGAGTTTTACTAGGTCATCAATTCACCGTTTCATATGGAGGATTAATGGGTGAACCCTTCTAATTTAGTGGGATTAACGCCACTTTAAGTGGGCGGTTACACCCCGCCCACTTCGTCCCACATTAAGTGGAGACAATTAAGCCACAACGGCATGGAGAAGTTCGCACGACACCCTCCAGCTTCGCTGGAAGCTCGCAAGCAGCTTCGCTGCAAGGTCATTTGCAGCCTCGCGCGAAGCTAAAGACTAATTCAGCTTTGCTGAATTTAAGGGGACGGTTACACTCTATTCCAGCTATAAATAGCCTCTTGGAGGACAACGACGAGGGGACACGTACGGACATAGAGGAACAAAAGGCGACTGGTCTAGACAGAATATCGTCTGAAAGAAATTCAATTAGAGTAGAGATTCTTCCAGAGAATAGTCTCTTATTCTCTTGCTTCCAACTATTCGATTTTCAGAACCAAGCGAGAAGGGAATCCTAGTAGGGAGGCACCTTGACCATCTGACCGATTGCATCGTCAAAGGGATAAAGTGATCGCGTGCTGGTCAGATTCCTACCGGCACACCTCCCCAGAAATCTCAGAGGAGATCTACTTGTAATTCTTCTTTTGAATACTTGTAATTTCGTTCCTCGATCCTTTTTTGTAAGTTTTCCCCGATCAAATTCAATGGAAAACAAGATGGCGACTCCGCTGAGGAAAAGTGTCTTCTTCCACAATAAGGAGACAGTGTTGCAATGCAACGGTCAGAGTCTTAAGCCCGCCATTGACGAAAATTTGGTCATTCATTTTGACCAGGGAAAATTCGAAGAGCTACTCTCTGGGGGTAGTTCAGTGCTTCACACACGGAAGCACGAGAAGGTTTCTATGGCTAAGACTTCAGTGGCTGAAGAACGGAAACCAGCCTTCACCGGGCAAGCAACTGGACGAACCTCGTCCCAGCTTCTCTCAGCCTTAACAGAGGCTACAAGTGCTTCACGCGAGGCTAGACAAGTTCCTTGCGAACTTAAGACTTCGCTTTCCAAGCAGGTGTGGAGGGCGAAGCAGAAAGTTCCGTGCGAAGCTCTAGCATAACTTCACCTATCACGCGAAGACAAAGGCAAAATACCTATACAGTTTGGTAGCACTGCCAAGACTACTAGCCGTGAGGCTGAGTTGGTATCTCTGCCTTCGCCTAATCTGAGAACAGTGACCCCTACCGTCAACCTCATTCTCACAGGCGAAGTTACTGGGGGCGTCGCTAACGCAGCGCCAGTATCTAAAGGTACTAGCAAAGTTTTCAGCCGCAAGGCTGGAACTGAAGCACTCAGTAGTGCTAGCCACCTTCACTACAAGACCGAGAACAAAGCACCACAGCGTGCTAAAATAGAAGTCATTGTGACTTCGCTCCCAAAATCCTCAGTGCTAAGTGCACGCCTCGCGGTGGAGCTACACGTCTAACTTCGCTAAGCAAAGTTAATACAACTGACAAGGTGATTTCTGAATCACGTAAAAGCAGAAGCCTCAAGGCTAGAGGTCTCCGATCCAAACAGCCTCGCGTAAGTTTGGTTAATACCGATCTCCGGGAATTTCTAACTAACAAGCGGAAGTTAGAACCACTCCATGCTCCTCTTTCTTGTTGTGAACAAGTAGGATGTCAGTTGGTGACGGTCCATTCAGTCCATTACCGAGTAGGACAGTGCCCGCCACTCTTCCAATCCGACAATCAGTTTTTAATCGACTATCAGTGCGAGCTCCTGTCAAGCATCACAAAAGGAGCAAATCGCGAAATCTACCAGATCTGCCCTCTGCATCCGTCAAGATGATAGGAAGGGGACGTGAACCGCGTAGGGGCAGACGAGTGCCGCGTGGTGCTAACTCCCCTTCGTTTAGTTCTCCGGACCCGGACTATAGCCCTGGCTTAGGCCAAGTCTTGGTAGGAGAAGAAGGTGTATTCCGGAACACCAGATCCAGGGTGGCAATACCCTACAATTATGAGCAGCCATCCTCTTCGATTGGAGTAATATCACCAGAACCACTGAAAAGTTTATTCCAATGGTCTGATGATGAGGGGGACGATAGTGGGTACGCCTCTTCAGTAACAGTCAGCTCGGTGCGAACGGGCAGAGTGTCCGTACATATGGCTGATAACGACAATGATGACCTCTGCCAATGATTGAAAGCTCAAGAGCAAATCTCCAAGGCCCAGCAAGAAGCCTTGGACAATATCCAACAGATGCTCGCTCAACTCCTCACCAACCGAAATAACAATGATGCTGGGAGTAATCATAATGAGGAGGAGCATAATGATGATGAGCAACCTAAGACTGAGAAGTCAAAGGAAAGCTCTTCCATCGATGCTGAAGTTCTTAAAAGCATCCAAGCTCAGATCGCATCCCTAGCTCAGAGGGATGAATTGAAGAAGGCAGACATGACTCGTCCTTATCCACTCGAATGGGACTCAGTGCCATATCCTCCAAAGTTTAAACCACCTACATTACATACGTATGATGGTAAAAGCTCGCCAAATCAGCATATCTATTACTTCCGGTCTCAGACCAGTAATGTTATAGATAACGATGCTATTATGGCCAGACTGTTCATTGGCACCTTGAAGGGGGAGCATTTATCTGGTTCCGAAGCCTTCCTCTAGGCTCTGTCAATTCCTGAATTGACTTAGAGACCCGATTCCTTCCTCGTTTTTACGAGGACGATACGGAGGTAACCATGGATAAACTCCTCTCCACCGTGCAGAGGAAAGGAGAATCCGTCCGTGACTACATTGAGCGATTCATAAACTTATCTCTGATGTGTCCTGCAGGCATGCCGTTGCCTACGTCGCTTCAGACGTGTAGGCATAACTTCCTGGATCAAGTGGAGATTCGTATTGGAGCCGTCAAAGCTCAATACCTAGAAAGAATTAGTTGAACAAGCTGAAATAGCCAAAAAGTCAGCTAAAAAGTTTGAACCATCTACCCCTAAAGGCAAATGGGGTATGAATAATAAAGGGCACGACGACGTGACACAGTCTTCCCAAGCCAAAGGGAAAGAGATTATGTCCGTCGAATTGTCAGAGGACGTTCCTTCGAAGACCAAGAGGAGCGGCGTTAATAATCAGGAGTTTAAGTTTCATCCGAAACAATACTCCTTTAAAGACGAGGTGGTTACAATATTCCATCTACTCCAGAAAGGGAATAAGTTGAAGCTGCCAGAGGCTCGACACCCTAATGAAGTGGGACGCCCAGATGATCCCAATTATTATCTTTTCATAGGATGGTTCATCATCCTACCAGCAAGTGTTTTGTCCTCAAGGATAAAATTCAGCCTTTGGTCGATGCCGGGGTTCTAACTTTAAAGTCAGAACAGAAGGTCACTGCAAACATGGTGACTCGAATTCGACACTATGCCAAAGGTCACAGTCTCTGATGGATCTTTTTCAACTCCTAAGCCACGACTAGAGATGATTAATCCTTCAGCTAAGCAGCAAGAGACTAAAGGTCTTGTTCCCTTAACATTAAAAACAGAGAAAATCATGTGGGTGCACCCAGACCTCGCCCAAGAGGTACAATGGGATTTAAAGGAATCCAAGTCAAAGGGGAGATCCTGCAACGTTGTCTCTGTCTTGCCAGATGATGACAATGTGACAATAACTTCTCTTAGCGATTCTGAAAATGAGAGGTATGCTTGCACAACACACGCTGATGAACCCCAGCCAACATGCGCTCGGTCTGGGAAATCATACTTAAAACAGTATGCGAAAATTACTGACGAGACACAACAACAAACGACGTCAGTACAAGTACCCATTCCGGCTCCAGTCCCGACCTCTGGAAAAGAGAAGCAGAAAGAAGTCCGGTTTGATCGTGTTTTGAAGAAACATTCAGGCCCGGGACTTGACGTTCCTTTCCACTTTGACATATTGGCCCAGCTAGCTAATATTCCAGCTCGTATCACCCTGCACGAGCTGCTTCGCCTCTTGAAAGAGACAGGAGAAGTACTCAGGAACGCACTGGCTAATTCAGAATCATTTCTGACATACATGCCAGATACCCTTGAAAATGACACTCAGCCATTGTGTTCCGAGTGTCATCATATACAGTCAAGGGTACCTACTATAACTTTCACAGCTGAGGACATGCTCCTCAGAGATAACAAACACGATCGACCTTTGTACTATACTGGATACATCGACTCGACGTACATTGAAAGGATACAGGTTGATCCAGGGTCCGCACTCAGCATTATTCCCAAAAGGCTCCTCTACTTCCTTGGGATACCGCTGTACCGGTTGTCTGTAACGACTACTACGATATACAGTTTTAACGCAGAGAGTAGTCACCCACTCGGAAAGATTCGACTCCGTTGCCGAATTGGGGACCTGAAATCAGAAGTAACGTGTTACGTCATTGACGCTGACACGTCATACAACTTGTTGCTAGGACGACTTTGGATCCATGCTAACTGGATCGTTCCTTCTACTCTGCACCAATGCTTCAAGGACGTGAAAGATGATGCAATGGTACGAACGGTATTCGCTGAGAAACAACCATTCAAAGGGGTGAAAACTACTTTACTGATGCTCTCCTATATCAGGAAATCAGTAAAACATCAAAAGAATCGTTGCCTGATGACGACGACAGTGGCAACGAGGCAGATTCAGAGTCTGAAGGAGACACGTCAGCTACTTTGGTCGCTGAACCAATTGTAGCATGTTTCGATAATTCTCAATGTAATAATCCCTCTGAGGATGATAACGAATGAGTGATTAATGACAATGTTATCTTTGATTATCCTGCGAGTGTCGAATTGCTTGAATCTGTCGTCAATAGCTCTCTACACATGCCCTTGCATAAACCAAGCATAACAAGTACGTCTGTGGAATATGTGGAAGGATCCGTCTTCGGGTTCCTCCATCCAAAAGGAGTCATCACCGATAGTATTCGGTAGAGCCCGACTACGAAGGACTGTGGTCACAGATTCGAGTTCAGACTCAGAACCCTCACAAATTTTCTATTATGCATGATCAACACAACATATGATGAGAAAAATGGGATACAGCCTGCAGCGTGGGAGTGGCCTGAATTTTGGAAAAGGACGACGTGGTTTTCTACATAATTTCGTGCCGAAAGAAAAACCGGCAAATTACTATGATAAAACACAGTGGGTTGGAATATGTTACACCTCCACCACCTACATCGTTTCAATACGAAGAAAATAAACGATCCTGTCATACTCTGCTTCTTCCTCCGAGTGGGAGTCAGATGTTAGTGTGGGAATGCTTTTCAAGAATCTCTCCGTTAATATGATTTCGATCAGTCAATTGGAGCATGGGAAGGCTATTGAAACATTTGATGCTGAACCATGGGCTCAGCAACTGGATTGTCAGTGGGAAAAGCGATTCGAACAACGCGAACCGCCTACTGAAGACAAAGTGGTTCAGGTTAATTTGGGCAGTCAAGATCACCCTGAAACCATCACTATAAGTGAGAGTCTATCATTTACAGAGAAAGAAGAATTGATAGCTCTCGTGAGAGAGTATATCAATGTCTTTGCATGGAATTACAAGGATATGCCCGGACTTGATCCGCAAGTAGCCATGCATCGTCTGAACATTAAACTTGACTTCAAGCCAGTAAAGCAACAACAGTGACGATTTTGCCTGGATATCATGGGAGCCATCGAAGCTGAAGTTTATAAACTTATTGCATGTGGTTTCATACGGGAAGACAACATCCGGATTGGGTTGCTAATGTTGTCCCCATTCTGAAAAAGAGTGAAAAATTCGGGTCTGTATTGACTATCGTGATCTCAATACAGCTTGTCCCAAAGATGAGTTCCCACTGCCCATCACTGACGTCATGATTGACAATATATGTGGATTTGAGAGAATGTCTTTCATGGACGGCTTTTCAGGGTATAATCAAACCAAGATGTACCCAGAGGACGAGAAGTATACTTCATTCCGGACATCGTTAGGAGTATACTGCTATACTGTAATGCCCTTCGGCTTAAAGAACGCGGGAGCAACTTATCAACATGTAATGAGTACAATCTTCCGCGATCACCTCCGAAAGACAGTAGAATGCTATGTCGATGATATTGCTGTGAAAAGTCGCCATAAGAACGATCACCTTCATGATCTAAGAATAATGTTCGATATAATGCGAGCACATCAGTTGAAAATGAATCCAACAAGATTCTTCTTTGGGGTTTCAAGTGGCAAGTTCCTGGGATTCATTGTTACATCAAAAGGAATTCATCTTGACTCAGACAAGGTCAAAGCTATTCAGAGCATGCATCCACCTAAGAATCTCAAAGAGCTTAGGGTTTGCAAGATATACTGGCCTATATCAGAAGATTCATCGCAAATCTCTCAGGCCGCTGTCAACCGTTCGCCCGACTCATGAAAAAGGATGTCCCTTTTGTATGGGATAAAACCTGTCAAGAAGCTTTCGAGGATGTCAAAAGATACCTCACTAAACCTCCAGTCTTAGTGGCTCCAACACAGGAAAACTACCTTCTTTATGTGAAAGTTATGAACCATTCTCTTGGTGCTCTGCTTGCTCAAAAGAATGACGAAGGTCATGAACAAGCATTTACTATCTCAGTAGGACCCTGATAGGAGCTGAGTCCCGGTATAACCCTGTTGAGAAGGAATGTTTAGCTCTCGTCTTTGCTATTCAAAAGACGCGACATTACTTGGTTAGGCAAACTATACATGTCATTTTCAGAGTTAATCCTTTGTGTCTCCTCATGACGAAATCAGGATCACTGAATTCAAGATTAGCTAAGTGGGCCATCCTCTTGTCCCAGTATGACATGCTCTTTGTTCCTCAGAAGGCAGTTAAAAGCCAGGCTCTTGCAGACTTCCTAGCCGCTCACCCGGTTCCGGAAAGTTCAAAACTTCATGAAGATATTCCAGATGAGATTTTCGAATCTAATATGACTTCAGAGGACGAAGTGTGACAAATGTTCTTTGATGAAGCATCAAGAACAGGCCCTAAAGGCAAGATTATTGCTGGTGTGGGGTTGTATTTATCTCACCACAAAACTATGTTCTTCCTAGGGCATTTTCATTGACGAAATCATGTTCCAACAATGTGACAGAGTACTTGTTGGCCTTCAGCTCGCCTATGAAATGGGGGTACGCTACTTTGAAGCTTATGGCGACTCAAAGCTGATTATTAATCAGGTAAAAGGAGAATATGAGGTTCGTTACGGAGATTTGGTGCCCTATTACCATGCAGTCATTAAAACGGCTAATTTATTTGAAGGCTTTTACATCGGTCACGTGTCCCGATCCCAAAATACCAAGGCAGATGCTCTGGCTGTACTAGCAGCTACATTGGCCTTACCGATCGATACAATGTATTATCTTACAGTGGCTACTCGCCACCTTGTTTGCCCTAAACATGTGTTGGAAGCCAAGGAAGTCCATATCACCTCAATGGGTTTCGAATCAAGAGATTGGCGATTTCCCCTCATTGACTATGCTTTGCATGACATACTGCCAGACGGCCCTAAAGAGGCGGCTTCTATTCAGCGAAGGTCTCTCCGTTTCTACTATGATCCGATAGTAAAGACGCTCTACCGTCATTCATATGACGGTATCTTCCTCCGTTGCGTCTCTAATTCGGAGGCACAAGAAGTGATTCGACAGGCACACGATGGAATATGCAGAGCTCATCAACCAGGTCCGAAGCTCAAGGATCAATTACACATGCTTGGATACTATTGGCCAACCATGATAGCTGACACCATCAAATATACGCAAAGATGTAAAGCCTGTCAAATCCATGCAGACTTTATGCATCAGCCTCCAGAGCTGCTCCATCCGACTGTTGCTTCAAGGCCGTTCGAAGCATGGGGAATCAACGTCATAGGACCTATCAGCCCATCATCAACAAAGGTCATCGATTTATCCTATCAATAATCGATTGTTTCTCGAAGTGGGCAGAGGCTATTCCACTTATTGAAGTTAAAACTTCCAACGTGGTCAACTTTATCAAGCATCATATAATTCATCGATTTGGTGTCCCTAGGCTGATTATCCATGATAATTGTCCCCAATTTGTAAGCCAGGTATTCTATCGGTTCTGCGATAAGTTCCGGATTCAGAATGTGGCATCAACCACTTATAACCCTGCTTCTAATGGCTTGGCGGAAGCATTCAACAAGATAATTATCAAGCTACTCCAAAAATTCGTTTCATCAAATAAGCGAGACTGGAATGAGAATCTCGGTGAATGTCTTTGGGCCTACTGAATCACAGTTCGGACCCCGACAGGCAATACGCCTTTTTCTCTGGTATACGGGTGTGAAGCAGTCATACCGATAGAAATCTAGATGCCGTCATTACGAGTCGCCTTAATGACCAGAATGACAAAGGAAGACAATGATCGGTTACGTCTTCAAGAACTCGAAGTCCTAGATGAGAAACAGTTACAAGCTTAATAACATATTGAGTTGTATCAAGTTCGAATCTCGAAGGCCTTCAATAAGAAGGTTAATCAAAGGGCTTTTCAGAAAAGAGATTTGGTTTTAGCCGTCAGACAACCAATGGTCATGACAGATAAAACCAAAGGCAAATTTCAGCCCAAATGGGAAGGACCGTTCGTGATAGAAACGGTCTACTCAAATGGAGCATATCGCCTTATAACCCCAGACGGTGACAAGCTCACGATGCCGATCAACGACAGGTTCTTAAAGAAGTATTATTCTTGATAGGATCTTTCTGATGATCAGGTTAACATTACACCTCTGATCAGAACTTTCAGATCCAAGATGTTTGGGAAGAACGCCAAAGAAAAGCTTCTTTCCTTCTTTAACGGATCGTATCACCGTCAACCAGTGACGAGCCGATCGAACACCGGTTACATTGAAGAAAAGATAAGGTTATAAATTCTGGTTTTAGCTTTGTCACTCTTCTCTAATTCACTGTCGATCAGTGTCGAGCCGTCGAACACCGGTTACATTGAAGAAAAAGATAAGGTTATGAACTTCAGTTTTAGCTTTGTCACTCTTCTCTAGTATATCACTATGTACCCATCTTCAACTTAGAAGAATAGGTCATATTTTGAAGTCAAGCATGCCCAAGCAACAGTTTCAAGCGTTTTTATTTACAATTAGAAGGATGGTTTATCTCGCTTGGCTTTTCTATATACAATGATGACATACCTCTATGCTCCTGTTCGACCGATCGAACGAGGATCAAATGAGTTTATCTGATGACTTATCATGTCAAACTCATTGGAGAAGGTTCGTGAAGCATCCTTTTGCAGAACCTTTCTACTGTTTCTACGTTCATATCAAAATGTGGTAACTGATCAGATAGAAGATCAAATGAGTTTAGCTGATGACTTATCAAGCCAAACTCATTGAAGAAGAATTCGTGTCCATTCCTTTAATCCCCAACTCATCTACGGAGTAAAGATCCAGGAGATGCATTACATTATTTAAAGTAACAAAATGATCCAACGCCTCTAACGGCTAAGGATAGAGGAAAATGTTGGCTCTTAAGCCCAACATAGGTCCTCGATAACTCATCATGCTGAGGGAAATAGCATGGCTAGCCCAACTCAAACGGTAGTTGGTAAAGGCATACCAAACCCGTTGATAGCTGAGAGTTTGCTAAAAATCCTAAGGGACCTGATCCCACTTGATTACTCTCCAAAATCACTTACCAATTCCCGTCCATAGAATGGTAGGACCACATAAATCACGAGTCAAACCTATCAGGTTAACACTAAACCTCTGATAGTAAGACTCAAATATTTTTCCCGGCGGATAGAATTAACATCCCCAGCAGATCAAACCCTACTTGCCATTCTCTTCAATAGAATGACAGGTCCACGCAAATTGCTGTTATGATTCAAATACCCCTAACAGCAAATGAATCCTTGTCAAGTTAGCATCACACATCTGACAGGCTGCCTTACAAATTCCCTCCTAAATCCCCACAGAGTTCTTTTTTGTCACGTTAATGATTACCTCTGGCATATAATTGGACTCGTATTTCTTAACTCCCCAGTGAGTTTCGAGTAAACTCTCTTCGAAGTCTACTATTTACCTCTCAAGTCCCCAATCGACTTTCTTGGTTGCCATGTTAACAATATACCTATGACAATTTCTTCCAAATAACATCCAAAGAGATATCAATTTTCCCATGGAGTTTATGATCTTCCCTTAGGGGAATTCTTTCTTTTTATCATCCCGTCCAGCTTGTCACCTCTGAACGGAAAAAATATCACGAGCTTGGTGGCTTCTCAATCGGTTATGTCCATAATACCTCTAAACCGACAGATAACCAAGTCTCATCTTTCAAATCAAGTAGGGACTATACCTTTGCCGTTATGTCCAGTGATCGAGGAGTCTTCATTGAAACTAATACACCAGCCACGATAGAAGTAGGGCTGGTGACTATTTCAAGAAGAACTGGCTCAATGATCAACGTTGGAGATGTAGGGCTGGTGATTATCCTCAGCCCAGTGGTTGCTAAAATTGGTGGCGTCAGGGAAACCACCACCGTATCATCCACCGGTTTAGCAGGAGGCGCGATTCGCTCCACAACCACCGTCTCCTCGGCCATCCTAGAATCAACAGCAGGTTCAGGCTGGTAGGAAGGCAAGTCGTGATACAAGACATCCAACTCTGTAGCATCCGCAATAGCTGAAGTGCTTGTCCCTTCCCTGAAATCCCCAAGAAGACTCGCTGGTTCGCTCGAAGTCGTTTTACCCAACAGAGGAACACCTGTAAAAAGTACTTTATTGAAACAAGATATAATAATATAAAAAATTGCTTACGAATGGTCGAGATATTACCAAGAGATGATATCATCTCAGCCGCCTCGGCAACAGCGGCAACACTAAGTCCAGCAGGCTCCATGGGAGAAACCTTGGCAACAGTGGGAGAGGCTCCAGAAGCGACCTCAGGAGGAACTTCATCCGTCCTGACGACTTCCATGACCGGAATGTCCGGCTCGTCTTCGCTCGCCGAGGCCTCTGTGGTCCATCCTATGAGCTTGAAGCCATTGAACTCTCTTTTAAGGTCCCAGCACCCGGAGGACCGACGTCAGCCGCGTCACCTCCGGAATCTTCTGAAATGACGAAGTAACTAGCCTCGTCACCTTCCTTATAAGTGAACAGAGGATCGTAATAACCCCCTGTTCTCCAACGACCTCGGTTTCTGAGTCACAAATTGAACAAGTTAGCTGTACGAAAGGATGAAATAAAAAGAAGAAAGGGACATATGTATTTACCTAAACCAGGAACAGCCTTCTCGGTTGACTATTTCTGCGCCGCTAGTTTAATAACAATGGGGCAGGGGGAGGAGGGAGTGCAGCTGATTCACCCTCTGCAATAACGGTGAGAGTATAGCGACGAGGTCTCTTCACCACCCTCTTCCTGCGGGATCCACCCTGCCGCTTCCGCTTAAAGTGGACGTCGGGATCTTCTTCCTCCACCTCTTCCACCTCCACGTCTTCCATAGGAGCCGTGCCCACCCCGCCAGGAATATCTGCTGGAGCTTCAACACCTGCAACTCCTTCAAAGCGAGGACTTTCGGCGTCCGAAGCCTTACTATCAGCAGTGGCAATAAACTCCTAAATGCGTGGCACCCGGACTCTTCTGCCCTCACCCTGCTCAGTGATTTTCTGCTTCAATCGCTGGGAGATCCATTTCAAGCCAGAGGAGTTAATGGAAAATCCAGTTGGCGTGGAGCTTGAAGTTCTATACTATTGGCAAAACCCCAAAGTCATCAGTAGGTTTGGGGCTCTCAACAGCATGCACAGCCGTGCCTCGGTACAACCAGCAATGAAGAACCGCCAGGCGCGAGCACCATCGATGAGGCTCTCCATGAAGGCCAGATTAACGTTCAGATTGCCAACATAGAGTTGGTCATACCCGAACTGACGAGCAAAACGACTGGGGACGTACGGCTCCATATAGCAGGTATCTCCGCTCCTGTACACCAAATGAGAAGGCCGGATGTTGACCAGCCATTCGAAGATTCCCCAGCTCAGAGACGTCTTACCGTCCCCGACATCTTTGAATTCTTTGCCATATCCTGCATCACTGATATAGGGGAAGCACCGGAAAAGACTATACATGTCGTACCGGCATAACAGCTTACGGACCGCAGCCACATAAGTCCGCGACCATGAGGAACCCTCAAATCGACGGAGATGCGCTACTCGAACATCCTCCGGAGGCTCCTCCCTAGCTTGAATAATAGCTGGACAGTGGAGAGCAAACCATGCTATCAAGTAGGTGTATGTCGGTTCAATCCTGGGGTTCGGTCTGTCGTGAGGTAAGATCGTCCGTTTTCCCCTCTTCATTGTCGGTGGCCTGCAAAAAGCCTCCGTCAATACACAAGGCCTCGCTGGATACAGCACACCATCGCCGGAAGAAGTCCAAGAGAGCGACCTTGGATTAGACGAACGGCCGACAATAAGACAGTCGGGAGAACGATGTCGCAGGAAGGAGATGGCACCACACATCTCTTCAACCAAACCGATAAAAATCCGACCAAGAGCGCTTTCTGGGACATTGGTTGACGGGCCTGATGATGAAGGCTCTTGAGAATGTCACCCTTCTTATAGATGCCATTATCTTCTTCCAATATAATATCTTCTTGGGCATGCTTTTTCATCCTCCGTAAGATATCTTCATCTGCAACCTCACAATGGGCCGCGCCAGGAGCATCCTCCAGGTTGGGGAACATATAATTCCCCCAACTCTTTGAACTGCTCGAAGTCCCCTTAGGATTGTCATGCATGCTCGAGCAGATGTAGAAGTGGCACATCTGAATAAGGCGGGCTCCTGCTTCTCCAAAAGCGCCAGTTCCGCCTCGCATGAGAAGTATTCTTCATAGGGGAGAAATCCCATTGGCAGAGCAGAAACTTCCCACATCTCATGCAAAGCATGCCCAATTCGCCTACAGGGGTAAAGAAAGTCTCTGTAGCAGGGTAGTATAATTCAAAGATGGCGTAGAAGTTTGCTACGCTCATCTGGATGCCATAGCAGGTTGTTCTGACAGCCTCGTAGAGTCTCAGCCTCTCCAAATCCTCCTCAAAATGAGCCAGAACATATAAGATCAAATCCCTCCACCAGGCCTTAGGAGGATGAATCCAGCCTGGGGTCCTGAAATCAGTTGCCGGGTAATTGCCGTGGACTTTGAAAAACTGATTTTCAAAGGTTTGAGCCATAGCTGGATTTTCTCCCACCGGGATGTCGGGGAGAACATTTCCAGGGTGAAGACCCAATATGCAGCGAGGAGGACCTGCCCTTGTATAACTGGGAGACGCAGCTATCAATTTACCCGCATGAACTGAGTCAGTGGTCTGGGTCACTTGCCACTTCATTTTTTGAGGCCTCGTCACGCATTGAAAAAAGGAAAGCGGAAAATGACGCTTGCTGGACGGGAGGTAATACTTCTCGCCGTCCAGATTAAAGATCCACTGCCTTTTTCCGGCTAGCAGCTGATGATCTGTGTCAGGCGCTGCGTCCCTGAACATGAAAGCAGGCTTCCGGTAAATCTTCTGGTCGCAGTCTTCTAGAGGAGCCGTAGTTAGAATACTCCTCATTGTACGTTGATCCCCGGTGTGAATAAGAGCATCGCGGCCCGGAGCGCTTCGCTCACTAAACAGTGAGGCTTGCCCCTAGAATTGCAGGCTAACATTTCCATCTAGCCCCCTGGCTGATCCAAAGAGGCTGTTCAAAGGTCCCGGAGTATAATGCACTGCAAAGCAAGAAGAAATTATATTAGTCCGTTAGCCAATGAAAAGAGAAGCTAAAGCAAAAGAAAATTGTTAAGGCATTGCTTCGCCCTCCGAGCGAAGCTAGCCTAGCATTAGTTTCGCCCCGAAGCTCAGCTTCACACTCTGCACGAAGGTAGAGTGCAGAAAATCACTAAGTGATTAACTTCGCCCCGAAGCTCAGCTTCGCACTCTGTACGAAGGCAGAGTGCAGAAAATCACTAAGTGATTAGCTTCGCTCCAGAAGCTTAGCTTCGCATTCTGTTGCTGAACAGAATGCAAAAAGCCCCAAAGGCTAACTTCTCTGGAAAGGCACTTGTGCCTAAAGTTATTCAAAAGATTTTAAAGTCCTCTTTTCAGTTACGCTCCCAGAGCTAGCTTCGCATCCTGTCATTTGACAGAACGTGAACAACCTTAAGGGTTAGCTTCGCATAGAAGTTTGAAGAAGAAACTGTTCGTTTCTAATTTCAATTCACGAAATTGAAGGGGAATTAAATCCCCTAAAATTCGGTAGGATTAAATTAAGGGAATGCGACTCCCTAAGATTACTGGATCATGATGAATCTCTCCGGATTCACCATGAAATAGCCAGGAATCGCTTCAAAAAAGATGAAAATCTCTAAAAGGGAAACTCCCTACCTACTATGGGGCGTTCAATGATCGGAAGAGGAGATAGCGCCTCCGTAGCAGAGGTCGCTGCCTCTTTTCCTGCACGTCGCTTTAGGGCCATTTAGAACTAAGAAGTTCTGAAAGTCTGAACGAAGGAGAAGAAGAAGAAAGAGATGTGTTCTTTGCAAAATTCAAGTGTTTTAAGAGAAGGTAATCTTCCCTTTCAGCCTACGGGCTTTTATAGACATAAAATTGTCTACCTTCGCCTCCTCAAAAGGAGCGCGGCGGTCGTTTCAAATTAATTTGAAACGGTGCCCAAGCGCCTTCTCCGAGAAGCCTTACTTTAGCTCCGCCGAGGGCTAGCTCCGCTGTGAGTTCAGTATTGACTTCGCGCGACGCTTGGTTAACTTCGCTGAAAGCTGAGCAAAGCTCCGCTGAGAGCTCATCTTTACCTTCGCGGGAAATTGTGTGCTAGCTCCACTGAGAGCTCGTTTTTAACTTAGCTGGTAGTCCATCCTTAACTTCGCTGGAAGTTTAGCTCCGCCAAGAGCTTTCTTTCCCCTCAAGAAAGGCTCACCTAAGCCAGTCCATTCCAGTTTCCTTCAAAGTTCAAAGCGAAAAGAAAGGAGCAAAGTAAATGAGCAAAAAGTAAAATTTTTATTGATTCAAAATGGAAGATACATTGATAATACATCAAGATTGTCTTTCATACAATAGAGTCTTTGCTACAAAGGCATACAAGTTGTCCTATCTACTTTCAGTATGATAAGTCGTCCCAAGACCACCATACCAACTGGACACGAAAGGTTTTCCTCCTTCACAAGACCGTAATCCTTCGCTTAATGGTAGATTTTGCCACCAGAAAGCTGAATCTTTCTTAATCAAAATTGACAAAGGAAGGATCCGAGACCTTACTGTTGACGTCCGCTTTTCCGAAATAGATCATCTCGGGTAAGCGACTACCGGCCTCTTCCCAAAGTGGATTATCTCGGATAAGTAACCACCAGCTTCTTTCCGAAGTAGATAATCTCGGATAAGCGACCGCCGACCTCTTCTTGGAAGGCACATCAGCTGTTCCAGTATGTTCCTTCTACTTATGACCAAAGCTTCAACTTGAAAGCCAAGGGATATGCTTTTATTCTCGTTTGTCAAGACCTCTGCGAGCGCAGTATACTGCAAGGCAAACGGGAAATGAGTTAGCAAAAATAAAAAAGGGAGGGTGGTGAAGTGCTAAATTTTGTTACAAGAGTGAAGCTAGTCCAAATTCAGCCCTGTTACGCCTGAAGATAAGCTTCAGATAAGCAAATGATAGCCTCGCTTGCACGGCAAATAGGCCTAGCAGAAACTAAGTCTCAGCTCCGCCTAGACAGCTAGACCAGACAAGCCTTAAAAAGGTCAAGCCTAGCCTCGCCTATATGGCAAAGCTAGACTGGCCCAGGAAGGGCAAAGTCTTAGCCTCACCTATATGGAAAGACTGGCTCAACTTTAAAAGGCCAAGTCTTAGCCCCGTCTGTATGGCGAAGCTAGACTAGTCTGAAAAAGGTAAGGCCTCACCCTCGCCTATCTGAAAGGCCAAGGTGACAGTTTCGCCTAGAAAAGTTCTTCGCCTGATTAGGCAGAATATTAAGTTTCGTCAGGAAGCTTAAAAAAGTGCTGAAACTCTTCTCCAAAGATCCGCCAAATTCAAAGACCAAGGGAATTCAATCATTGAAATAGCTGGTAAAGCTAAAGAAATTAAGGGAGATAAACTTCCTAAGGTCATTAATTTATTGGTAAAGTCTCTGGATGACCGAGACTCACCAGATCTTGGTCGGGTAATGACCAGAGTGAGAGTCCCCACTACTTCATGGACCTCAGTATCCTCGCTTGAGCAATAGGGAAAAATCATGAACAAACTTTACAGAAAGAGAAAAGTATGTTTTTCTGAGAAGGACTACAAGAGTCCTATTTTTAGGCCTCATTGCTTGATCGCGCCGCTGCCCCTTCAAGCCTAGGAGCGCGGGCAAAGTTAAAGCATTTAGATGATTAGCCTCGAGAAAGGGAATAGTCCCTCTCGTGAAGACGTACGAAGTTAATTGAACTTCGGAAAAGGGAATAATTTCCCTCGTAAATGCAAGTGAAGTTATTCAAACCAATATTTAAAATAACGATAACGTAATAATAACGTTTTTTCTTTGTTATGTTAAAATAAGTTATAACGTAACACATATTGTAGGTTACACGATTTAATATTTTTAATAAAAATAAATATATATATACTATATTTAAGAATTTTTATAAACAGGAAAATAATTTTAAAAAATCTAAAAAAATATCAAAACAATATATAACATATTTAACAAGTTTCACAACAATTTTTAGCAAGCATCGAGAAACTGAGGTGCTCCGATATCGTGCACTTCCTCGTCAATTTAAGAGAGATCAGAAAGAGATCGACGACGAATTCCTCGTTAATTGAAGAGTCATGCGGCTTTTTGATTTTTTTAGAGCGTTACGACGGCGAGTTCCTCGTCAATTGAAGAGAGATCAAAGAGAGAAGAATTGGGGCTCTTCAAGAGTCACCGATGAGAGAGATACAATTGAAGAGAAACCACAGAGAGAAGAACCACACAAGAGTCATTGTCGTCGTCGCCATCTCGTCTACTGCAGAGAGAGGATGCGCTGGGGTGCTTCGATGCTTCGCTCGTCGTCACCAATTTAGGGTTTCATGTTGATTTGGTTTGTGGAGAGAAATCGCTTCGCTGTTTTATATTTAGCAACCGTGTAAATAACGTGAGTTACGAACGTTACGTTATTTCATAACGTAACGTTTTCGTAACGCTCCAAAAAATGCTCGTTACTGAGAAGTGCGTTTTTTGCTAGTGTTATATAACGGTCAGGTGACGTTATGTTCTATAACGGGTTATAACGAGTTACATAATGAGTTTTTTAAAACATTGATTCAAACTTTGAAAAAGGGAGCAATCTCTCTCGTAACTCACAAAAGCGATTAGCCTTGGGGAATGGAACGTCGTTCCATCACAGCGAGCACAAGGCTAGCGCTGGCAGAGCATTGAATATCCAACTCTGTTTAGAAGCGAAGCTACTTCAGGAAGTCCAAAAGCGAAGCTACCTAGAAGTGCGAAGCTACATGGAAGCGAATTATTACAATTCCTCGGCGAATCTATCCCAGCCCGAAGGAGTAACTAAACACGAAGTTGAACTTAACCACCACAGCGACGTTCACATCCACATATCATAGATCATATTCCGAAGTAGTTCAAAGTATTTCGAAATCTAAACCATGCCATTGCAGATTTATGAAAACTTTGAAGGGGGTCTTGTTGACACTCTAAAAAAGACAGAACTCTCGCATTTATCTTCAACCGGTTTGAACGACGTCTAACTTATCGACATTTACAAAAGAAAACAGAAGACAGACTGATGACCAGGGACAAGGCAACAACTTAGACTTTACTGATTCAGTGAAGCAGACAGTAAGCCGAAGTTGTCTTTGAAGAGATCCAAGCAGGCTTAAAATGTTAAGTTAGTTCAACACTTAGCCTCGCGTTAGCCCCGAGAGGATAGCCTCGCCTGAGAGGCTAAGCTTGTCCAGCTTCGCTGTGAAGTTCTCTAGGGAGCTAACTTACAGCTTTGCCCAGCTTTACTGCTAGCTTCGCTCGAAGCCTCCCATCTAGCCCCGCCAGAGGCTGATCCAAGAGCTTCGCGCTCAAAGCTTTACCTCTAGTTTCGCTAGAAGGAAAAAGGGGTGTAGCTCCGCTATGAGCTTAGCCCGCCTTCGCAGAAGAACTATGAAGGTAACTTCGCTTAAGTTCTAAGCTGAAACTTAACTTCGCATGACTTAGCCCCGCGACGAGCTTTACCAGGTCATCAATTGACCGTTTCATATGGAGGATTAATGAGTGAACCCCACTAATTTAGTGGGATTAACGCAACTTTAAGTAGGCGGTTACACCCGCCCACTTCGTCCCACATTAAGTGGAGACAATTAAGCCATAACGGCATAGAGAAGTTCGCACGAACACCCTCCAACTTCGCTGGAAGCTCGCAAGTAGCCTTGCTGCAAGGTCATTTGAAGCCTCGCGCGAAGCTAAAGACTAATTCAGCCTTGCTGAATTCAAGGGACGGTTGCACCCTATTCCAGCTATAAATAGCCCCTTGGAGGACGACGACGAGGGGGACACGTACGGACAGAGAGGAACAAAAAGGCGACTGGGGAGAGAATATCGTCTGAAAGAAATTCAATCAGAGCAGAGATTCTTCCAGAGAATAGTCTCTTATTCTCTTGTTTCTAACTACTCGATTTTCAGAACCAAGCGAGAAAGAAATCCTAGTAGGGAGGCAGTTTGACCATCTGACCGATTACATCGTCAAAGGGATAAAGTGATCGCGCGTTGATCAGATTCCTACCTGCATACCTCCCCAGAAATCTCAGATGAGATCTACTTGTAATTCTTCTTTTGAATACTTGTAATTTCGCTCCTTGATCCTTTGTTGTAAGTTTTCCCCGATCAAATTCAATGGAAAACAGGCAGTTTTCTCTCATCTTCTCTTCTATAAAGGTTACGCTTATCTTAGTATGAATATCCTCATTTCCCACCTTATCTCTCTGCGTGTTACCACACATCCAACAAAGCATGCGCATCTCTGCTATACTCATCTTCTGAGCATGACATCTCTTTATAACCCAATATTTTGTGCGATATAACAAAGCTGGCCTAATAGCAGTCTGATAAAACTTTCCCTTCAGCCATAACGGAATATTACGATCTCATAAAACTCCTCCATTTTAACCAACTGGCTTGGATCTTATAGTTGACATCACTATTGATCTCGCCATCTTTTTGGATAATAGAACCCAAGTACTTAAAATGGCTGCTCATCGGTATTTTCTGACCATCTAGTGTCACAATACTATAATCTCGGATTCCCTGTTTACTGAATTTATACTCCATATACTCTGTTTTGGTCCTACTTAATCTAAAACCTCGAGATTCTAGAGTTTGCCTCCATAACTCCAATTTTGCATTTACCCCAGCTCTCATTTCATCGACTAGGACAATATCATCAACAAATAGCATACAATACGGTAATTCATCCTGAATAGCTCTAGTAAGCTCATCCATCACTATGGCAAATAAGAATGGACTCAATGCAGATTCTTGATGCAGTCCAATTGTGATAGAAAAATCACTTGTTATGCCTCCATAAGTTCTGACATTTGCCACTCCATCGTACATGTCCCTGATTATGTTAATATATTTGATGGGGACTCATTTTTTCATCAATGTCCACCATAATACCTCTCTTGGTACCTTATCAAAAGCTTTTTCTAAATCAATAAAGACCATATGTAAATTTCTCTTCCTCTTTGGAAATCGCTCTATAAGTTGACGAAGAAAATGAATAGCCTCTGTCGTCGATCGCCCCGGCATGAACCCAAACTGGTTCTATGATATTTTAACATTCTGCTTTAACTTGTGTTCAATTACCCTTCCCCAAAGTTTCATGGTGTGACACATGAGTTTTATTCCACGATAGTTTGAACAACTCTGGATATCACCCTTATTCTTATAGAGAGGTACTAGGGTACTCTTCCTCCACTCATTTGACATCTTTTTAGTTAGCCAGATCTTGTGAAAGAGGTTTGTCAGCTATCTCAGGCCCACCTCTTCTAAGCATCTCCATATCTCAACAGGAATTCCATCTGGGCCAACAACTTTCCTTAATTCCATCATCTTCAAGACCTCTTTAACTTCAGATTCGCTAATTCTGCGCATGTAATTATGGTTCATATCTTGGCACTGAATGGTAAGATCATCCAAATCTTGAGTAGATCTACCATTGAACAATTTGTCAAAATACTCTATCCATCTTTCTTTGATTTCTTCATATCGAACTAAAGCTTTCTGATCTTCATCTTTGACACACCTCACAATACATAAGTCTCTAGTTTTTCTCTCCCTTATTCGAGCAATTCTATTTATATTCTTTTCAACCTCTTTGGTGTCTAACTTCTCATACACTTCTTTGTACACTTTAGCTCTTGCATTCTGAACAACTTTCTTAGCCTTCTTCTTGGCTAGCTTATACCTCTCAAAACTTACTCCATCACAATTTTTTTCAAATCTCTGTAAGAGTTTCGTTTGATCTTAATGGCAGCTTTTACCTCTTCATTCCACCATGATGTATCCTTACATGGTGGAGCACTACTCTGTGACTCACAAAGTACATCTTTAGTTACTCTTTTAATGCGGCTAGCAATTTTATTCCATGTTGTATTGGGATTATCTTGGGCTTTCCAATCTGTTTCATGTACTATTCGATATAAAAACTCCTTGGTTACCTTCTTTTCGCTGCCACCACATAATCTTAGGATCTAACTTACGTTTAATCTTTCTAAATCTCCTTCTAATGCGGATATCTAAAATTAAGAGTCTATGTTGGGTTACTACACTCTCACTCCGTACTACCTTTTAATCTATACAACAACCTCTATCTACTTTCTTAGTTAAAAAGAAATCTATTTGGCTCGCACTTGATCCACTTCTAAAAGTGATCAAGTAAGACTCTCTCTTTCTAAACAAAGTATTCGCTAAGATCAAATCACAGGACAAAGCAAAATCTAGAATCGAGTTACCAGGTTCATTTCTTTCTCCAAAATCAAATTCTTTATGTACACTATCAAACCCATAACGACTAGTTTCTACATGCCCATTGAGGTCACCGTCTATGAAAAGCTTTTCTCTAATGGGTATGCCTTGCACTATCTCATCTAAATCTTCTCAAAATTAATGCTTACTAGACTCATCAAGTCCTACTTGTGGTGCATAGACACTAATAGCATTAAAAATCTCCTTACCTAAAATAAGTTTAACTAGTAAAATCCTATCACCCTTTCTCCTAATCTCCACTATATTATCAAGCAATTGTTTATTTATGATCACACCCACCCCATTACGATTTTTATCTCTACCAGTATACCAAAGTTTATAACCCCAAGGCTCTATAATTCTAGCCTTTTCACCTACCCATTTAGTTTTCTGCACACATAAACTAATAACATTCCGTCTAGTCATAGCATCAACTAACTCTGCTAATCTACTTATAAGAGAACCTATGTTCTATGATGCTAACCTAATCTTATATTTATGAGCTAACTTTTTGTACCCTCACCCGCTCATAAAAGTGTGGGAACCCTTACTTATTTGATACCACATCCGGGCGCCGATGTGGCCCGTCGTTTCTGAACGACAACCTAGCAACCCTTCCCCACTTTTCATTACACTCGGGCTTCGATGCAGCGCGTTGCTCAGTAGGGAACGCCTCAACGTAATTTAGTTCTTATTTCATGTTCATAGTATGTGACAATTTTTACGTTGGTTGTCACAAACTTACCACAACCCTCCTCCTTTATCCTGGCTTGGGACAGGCAGTGAACGGTGCATTGGCGAAGTTATAATAGATAAGCAAATAACCTAAAAAATCCATGATTTTTCATCCACAACTCCTCGAGGATATACAAATAACAAGAATGGTGTGGATTATCCATGAAAATAATCCACACGTGAGAAAGAGCTCCTACACATATAAGTTTATGTGCTTATTCTCATATCCCTTATTCTTATATATACACACACATACACGCACACATGCGCGCGCATATACATACACACACACACGTGCGTGCACGCACATACGCATAGACATATATCTACACACATATATTTATAGAGAGATAGACTTGTGTCATTCCGGAATGATTTGAGGCCGAATCCTTCCTACTCAAATACCCTACGACATCCGAGTGTAAGATTCATTCCGTTGAAGTTGATCTACATTATTTCAAGTAACTAAAACCAAAATCATGTATTTTGAGTGCTTTTTGCCCATTCGTCAAGTAGGCGCAAAATGGACGGCTGAAAATAATATATTGTTTAGATCTACGTCTTTAGACATATAAATTCTCGATCTGACCATTTCAGCATGATCTAAATACTTAAAATCCCTCACACACCAATTTTTATTAGATTTCAAATATTCTACACCGTTAAACTATCCAGCTCACTATTTAGTCCGTTCATTTTGCTCCTACTTGATCGATGGGCAAAAAGTATTCAAAATACATGATTTTTGATTTTTAGTTACTTGAAAAATGTAGATCAACTTCAAGGAGTGGATCTTGCATTCGGATGTCGTAGGGTTGCATTTGAGTGGGAAGGATTCAACCTCCAATCCTTCTGGAATGACACAAGACTCTCTCGCACGTGTGTGTGTACGTGTCTGTGTACATGTATACATACATGCACACACACGTGTGTGTGTGTGTATAGACAAACACACATGTATATACACACGTATACACACGCACAAACATATGTATGTACACCACATACACACAGACGCGCGCGCATATATACATGTGTTTATATATACGTCTATACACATGCACGCGCACCACAAGGCTGCTGCTCAGCCTGCTGGGGAGCATATTTCTGTTGGCACTTCACTGCCAAGAGGGGAGGAGGTCATCTCCGGTGTGAATAGAGCAAGAGATTTGGCAGAAATTAACTACAGGGCAAGCAACTCAGGTTCTTATAGAGCCTGTCACAATCCTGGAGGCGGAGAGAGCTGTCTTTCAGCCTGGAGGCGGAGAGCAACCCGCTCATGCTCATGTAGCTGCTGCTGAAGCCAGCTTGAAGAAAAAAGCCATGTGCCTAGGCCTGCAGCAGCACCTAATCCTGAATGGAGCCTCATATTGGAGAAGGTGAAGGAGGACAAAGCAATGAAAAAGCCAGTGAAGCCCAAGAAAGACAGTGTTTCTTCTTCTCTGCCCTTGAGAAGATGCACTAGGATTGAGCAAGGGGTCTCAAATAACAAATAAATGTCTATTCTTGTATGGAATGTCAGGCGTTTTAACAAAAAGGGAAGGAGGAAAGATGTTATTGATCATGTACATAAATTTGATCCTAGCATAGTTGCTTCGGTGGAAACAAGGGAAGGAGGGAAGATGTTATTGATCTTGTACACAAATTTGATCCTAGCATAGTTGCTTTGGTGTAAACAAAAGTGAAGCTTTCTAAAGTAAGCGGAATATCTAGTTGTGTACCTCAGAATTGGTATTCTTGCAATAATTTTCATCTAGGTAGAATTTGGTTAGCTTGAAATCCTAGCGTATGGCAAAGTACTCCCATTTCTAATTCTCTGCAACAGATTACAGTTAAATTAAGAAATGTAGGGTAATTTGAAGGCTGCATTACTATTGTCTATGGTGCTAACACTCATGCACAAAGACTTGATTTATGGGGGGACCTTGTTAGTAATCGACCATCACCATCATTGCCATGGTTAGTGGCTAGGGATTTCAATAAAGCTAGATTCACCGCTGGAAAGATTGGGTGAAAGTGTTATCTTTTCTACAGCTGAGTCATTTTAATGACCGTTTCTCCGCTTGCTCTCTATCTGATCTAAGGAGTGTTGGGGGAATCTGGAGGGGAACAATAAGAACTTGGATAGTAGGAGGATCACTGGAAGACTTGACAGATGTCTTTGCAATACTGAATGGCTTGACACTCTACCATCCTCCTTTTATGAGTATCTGCCTCACTCATCTAGTGATCATTCACCAATGCTTGTTCATTTGGTGATCAAGTCAGGGACTGGTCCTTTGTCTTTCAAGTTGTTTAACTATTGGTATCAGTGTGCAGGGTTCAAAGATACCGTTTTAAAGGCTTGGGGAGTTCAAGTCCAAGGCTCCTCTATTTAGACTATCAGCAAGCTGAAAGAGGTGAAGAGAGCTCTAAAAGTATAAAGAAAATGTGACTTTTCTTCTCCTGCTGCAAAAATCAAAGACATCAGGAAGCAAACTCCAGTCGGTGCATACTGATTTCAATCCCATGGATGTCACTCTGCAACAATTAGAATCGAATCTGCAGAAAGAGCATGGCACATGGCTGGCAAATGAGGAGGATCAAATGAGGCAGAAGAGCAGTGAATCTTGGATGTTTATTGGGGACAAGAATACAATTTTTTTTTTTTCTTTCATTCTGCTGCCAGAACTAGAGCTGCAAGGAATAATATTAGCTAATTGATGAGGAGGGTCTCTGGTTTCTGATTTTGATTCTCTCAAAGAGATGGCTTCTGCATATTACAAGAACCTGTTTACTGCTACAAATCTCTGGAATATTTTCCCTAGAGTGACAGTGAAAAGAAGCTCACTTACCAGGCTGCTAGTTGACTTCAAGAGATATAATTGTTAGAGAGATTAAAACTGCTTTGTTCCAAATGAATCCTGATAAACCACCAGGGCCTGATGGATTCAATGTTTTTTTTTTCCTATCAAAAGAATTGGGAGATATTTGGTAGAGGTGTTACTAGGGCAGTGCAATCTTTCTTTATGTCTGAGAGAATATAAGCTGAGATTAATCATACTTCTATCACTCTGGTGCCCAAATCTACTACCGCCTCTTCTCTCATTGATTTTAGGTCTATTTCTTGTTGCAATGCCCTTCATAAAATTGTATCAAAGGTGCTGGCATATAGACTGCAACAAGTAATTGGTGAGCTTGTGTCACCCAATGAGAGTGCATTCTTTCAAGGAAGATAGATCAGTGATGCCACTCTTTTAGCTTATGAGCTTGTTAGGGATTTTAACAATCCAATGAGAAGTAGAATGTGCTTGAAGATTGATCTCCAGAAGGCTTTTGATACAGTAAAAAGAGAGTTTATTTACTATATTATGCACTGCATGGGTTTTAGCTACAAGTGGATAAACTGGATAGAGGAGCGTCTTTCTACTCCCTCCTTCTCTATTTTGCTAGATGGTTCTCCTACAGGTTATTTTAAAAGCACTAGAGGAATCAGGAAAGGTGACCCCATATCTCCCTATATTTTTGTATTGGTGATGGAATTTTGGTCTATTACTATGGATTTAGCCATTGGTTCAAGCACCACCCAACCTATGAAGAGGTCTGCTAAGATATGTGTCTCACATCTGCTTTTTGCCGAACATGCTGGTTTTTTGAAAGGTCACAAGAAATCAGTAATAGCTATCAAAATCACGTGCTTAAAGAGTTGGAACTCCTTGCTGGTCTTGCTGTTAACAAGCAGAAGAATAAAGTTTTCTTGAGTGAGGATGTGCAGCAAAATTGAAAATTGCAAATGAGTTAGGTATTCCTTTAGGCTCATTGCCTATTAAGTACCTAGGCCTCCCATTACCCCCCTCATATCCTAAGAACAGACATTTTTCTCCTCTTCTTCATTAAGTCAGAGCTAAAATTGATGGATGGATGATTAAAACACTCTCCGCACCAGGGAAACCACTGCTTATAAAAGTGTGTGCTCACAACATTCTGGATTATTGGATTTGCTCTTTCAGGTTACCAGTTTCTGTTTTTAATGAGCTTGAGATGGTTTTTGCAAACTTCTTCTGGAAAACCAAATGCATGGATGGAAATGGGAGAGCATATGTAGGCCTACAAATGAAGGAGGGCTTGGGATCAGAAGGGTAGCTGATATAAACAAGGCTTCTGGCATCAGGCTTGTGTGGAGATTGTGTACTTCTCTCTGGGCAAAAAGGATGCAAGAGAACTATATGCACCATATGTATTTATCCCAAGTCTCTGCAACTATTCTAAACTCAGGTACTTGGATATGGATCTGCAGTGTTAAAGATCAGGCTTTATCCTGTATGACGAAGAATATTGGAAATTGTCAAGACTCTTCACTGCTTTATGACAGTTGGCTGCCTGAGGGGAGAATTGCTGATCTGCTGCTACAGGTTGAAGTCCCTCCTCATGTCTCTCATTGGATGGTCAGTGATATTGTTGAAGCTGGAGAATGGCTCCTCAGGGATGCTTGTCTTCAAGGTGTTTTGTGGCTGAATCTGCAGCAGACTCTGCCAGTATCTGATATATCAGATACACGGTGCGGGAACTCAAGTTGTGAAAAATTCACCTTTTCTGCTGCTTGGGACAAGGTTAGAGAGATCTCCCCCCACCTTCAATACTCTAGCATGATTTGGTATCCTCATCATGGTCCAAAAATGGCAGTCTGCTGAGAGCTGGGCACAACAGGCTACCTGCTAGAGCCTCTCTCTTTAGTCTTTACTCTGGGCATTGTGCAGTCTGAAACCTGTCAGCTTTGTCAGCAGGCTGCTGAGAATATAGATCATCTATATTTCTCTTGCTTTTCTCATCTTACATTATGAAATGGGTATTGCCGGTAATAGTTTGAGTACTCTGCAGGAGTAGCTTCAGCTATTGCAAGCAAAATTCAGAAAGAAAAGAAAATCCACTAGCCTGGCAAAATTGGTGATAGCAGCTGCTGTTAGGCATATATAGAAGGAGGAATGCAAGAATATTTCATCAACAGGAAAGGCACAAAATTATGGTTTTTAGAAGTCTTTATGAGGATGTAAGAGAACTTGTGAGAACTTGTAATTGGAAGGTGGATAAAGATAGGAATTTCCTTGATATCCTCTCAAATTGGAGTGTATGATTTGTACTAGCTATATCTACTTGCTTGGGAGTCCCTTGTGTTACATCTTAAGTTATGGGTGACAGCCAGAGTCATCTCTCCATCCTTCAAGATGAAGTATAATACTCTTGCGAGTAGAGTGTATATTAGTTTTGAGCTTTAATGAAATGAAACTATTTTACCATTAAATATATATTATATAGAGATAGAATTGGGTCCTTTGGAAAGGATATGAAGATGGATTCTTTCCATTCAAATTCATTGTTAGGCCTTGAAGATCCACTCCTTTGGAGTTAATCTACATTGTTAAGAGTGCTTAAAAATAAAAATTCAAGTGTTTTGAATATTTTTTTACTTATTTATCAAGTAGGCGCAAAATTAACGGCCGAAATAGTGAGTTGGTTAGTTTAACCGTGTAGAATATTTGAAACCTAAAAAAAGTTGGTGTGTGAGGGTTTTTAAATATTTAGATCATGATCGAATGACCGGATCGAGAATTTGTATGCTTAAAGTCATAAATCTCAGTAATATGTTACTTTCGGCCATCCATTGTGCTTACTTGATGCATGAATAAGAAAATTAAAAAATACTTGATTTTTATTTTTTAATTACTTTAAATAATGTAGATCAACTTCATTGGAGCGGGTTTTGTATTTGAATGCTGTAGCATTGAATTTAAGTACGAAAGATTCATGCTCAAATCCTCCCCGAAATAGCTAAATAAATAAATAAATAAATATATAGATGGATAGATAGACTTGTGTCCTTCTAAAAGGATTTGAGGTCGAATCCTTCCCACTTAAATACCAACATCCGACATTCGAATACAGATCCACTCCGTTGAAGTTGATCTATATTATTTCAAGTATCTATATACTAAAAATCAAGTGTTTTGAATGCTTTTTGCCCATGCATCAAGTAGGAAAAAAACGGACGGCCTAAATAGTGAGTTGGTTAGTTTAACGGTGTAGGACATTTGAAACCTAAAAGAATTGATTTGTAGGAGTTTTTAAATGTTTAGATTATAATCAAATGGCCGTATCGAGAATTTGTATGTCTAAAGACATAAATCTAACCAACTCACTATTTAGGCCGTCTGTTTTTTTCTACTTGATGCATGGGCATTCAAAACACTTGATTATTGGTTTATAGATACTTGAAATGATATATATCAACTTCAACGGAGTTGATCTTGTATTCAATATCGGAGGGTTGTACTTGAGTGGGAAGGATTCAGGCTCAAATCTTTTTGGAAGGACACAAGTCTATCTCTCTTTCTCTCTCTCTTTATATATATATATATATATATATATATATATATATATATATGAGAGAGAGATGTAAATCAGCTGACACAGGAGGCAAATTCGTCCTATGTCGCACTCAAAAATCATATTTCCCGAATGATTTTCAAGATCCGACCGTACATTATCTTCACATTCTAAGATATACACATATAAAAAATCAAGTGATTTGAAGTTCGTTTACTCATTGATCTAAACGTTCTATTTTGTTCTATTGTTAAAAAATCGTTAATATTTTAACCCAAAACAAATGTAGTAAACAAACTTCAAATCACTTGATTTTTTATATGTATATTCATAGAATATGAAGATGATAATGTGTGGTCGATCTTGAAATTCATTCGGAAAATATGATTTTTGAGTGCGACATAGGAGGAGTTGCCTCCTGTGTCAGCTGATTTACATTTCTCTCTCTCTCTCTCTCTATATATATATATATATATATATATATATATATATATATATATATATAGACTTGTGTCAATCCGGAAGGATTCGAGGCCGAATCCTTCCCACTCAAATACTAACATCCGATATTCGAATACAAGATTCACTCCGTTGAAGTTGATCTATATTATTTCAAGTATTTATAAACCAAAAATTAAGTATTTTGAATACTTTTTGCCATGCATCAAGTAGGGAAAAAACGGACGGCCTAAATAGTGAGTTGGTTAGTTTAACGGTGTAGAACATTTGAAAGCTAACAAAAATTGGTTTGTAGGGATTTTTAAATGTTTAGACCATGATCAAATGGTCGGATCGAGAATTTGTATGTCTAAAGATATAAATCTAACCAACTCACTACTTTCGGCTGTCCATTTTGCGCCGCTTGATGGATAGGCAAAAAGTATTCAAAACAGTTGATTTTTGGTTATAAATACTTGAAATAATATAGATTAATTTCAACGGAGTGAATCTTGTATTTGAATGTCGGAGGGTTGCATTTGAGTGGGAAGGATTTAGACTCGAATCCTTTTTGAATGACACAAGTCTATCTCATATGTGTGTGTGTGTGTGTGTGTGTGTGTGTGTGTGTGTGTGAAGACGAGCTAAAGTAAAGGAGTTCATGGGTCCAACACTTTTCTGGTGCTCCTACTTGTAGAGATGAAGTAATTCTTAAGACAACCAACATGAGCTTGCAGAGAAATAGAAATCTCTATTCCAGAGCAATTAGGAAAAAGTTTAATATTTAATTAAAAAAGAGGGATACATAGATTAGCAAATTCTTGATCTTTGATGCCTTTGCATCTGGTTACAAGACTATTTATGGATTTGACAAACACCACAGCACTTATGATGTCATACAAAAACTACTTTATGCAGTTTTTTATCACAAAAATTCCTTCTTGGAAAGGAAGGAAACCTCTGGAAAGGGACTGAACATCTTTAGAAATATAAGAAATACCTAGTACCTACTAGCAAGACAAAAAAATAAAATATATGGAATGTAAGCTTCACAAAACTATTTAATAAGAAATGACTTTACACCGGATATTGATGGCTAAGAAATACCTACCAGCGACCATTTTTGCTACTTGGAACCAATTCTTCATGGTGATGATTATATATAAGAGGATGTGACTTAGAATTTAAGCGGGATGGTTAAATTGAGAAATGAGTTTGACTATTATGTGATCATAGAATATCCATGAAATTGAAGTGAGAATTCTATAAGATATGCTTTATGTATCAAAGTGTTGGCAATTAAAAAAAATGTTGAAAACACATTTAGCCGAGGTAAGGTGTTGTGTGGATGATCCAATGATTTGACTAAGTCTATCATCACATTGGGTCGGGCTCAGTGCCACTGTCTCAACCCGAATCCCTTATGGGTATCACTTTTTAACCCAGACCAGACCCTTTTGTGAACAGGTCCGGGTCCTATTCAGGCACATATTTGTTGCACAACCTACACCCACCAGGTTAAAGGGTAGGGTATTTACTACAAAAACCCACACCCTACCCGTAACAGGTGGGTCTGATCAGGCCAGTTATTTGGGATATTTAGAATAACCCAGAAGAACTTAGAAACATTACTAAATCAAAACAATCACATAAAAAGGAAAAACATATAATAAGAAAGCAGTAGTACACTACATTCAAGAAGAAATTTGAAATTTCATAAAAACTAATTTAATTGGAGAGCAAGACTATTATAAAACTTTCTCGCCAAAGCCAAAGAAAAACTCAAATTGAAGTAGGCTTTGGCGTTTAGTCCTAGGGTAAAGACTTAAAGTATTAATGATGTATGTATAATTAATTAATGTTTGTGGTTAGATAAAAGTTTTCCATTTTAGCTAATGAGTGAGATGTAAGCTTACTTACTAATATTAGTATATTTATTTAATTATTTATGTAAGTAACTAGTATTTTAGCAAGTTGTGGTCAGGTCGGGTCTTGGGTCCAGTTCAAGTAATATAGGCACTATCCACGCTATTCCATGACTTAATGGGACAGATGTTGCAGATCCACTTGGAAGGTACCAGACCCAACTCAATTTATGAATGGATCTAAGTTTTAGACCCAGTATATACCCACTCATAAGCGGGTAATGGTATGAGTCCAAGCTGAACTAGGTTTGGGTTCGGATGCAAGGGATTTGTAGCAACTCTAGATTTGAGAAATAGAGTAAAAAATGAGTGCATCTGTGTAGCTCCCAGTGGGGGTAAAATGAGGGAGCTTCCAACTCTAAGAAATTAGAGATTGCTCCCCATTGAGAACAAAAATGCTAACATCCTAATTGAGACCACATTGAGGAAGGGATTTCTTCCCGCTCATCATTAATGTAGTAAGCCAGCACAAAATTGCAAGCATTTTCTCTTTGGATACTTCTACAATTATAAATATTATGTTTCCAATTTTTTAGCGTGCCTGGGGAAAGAATAAGTGCTCTTGTGTCATTATGGGACTGTGGAATTGGGTATTGATTTGTATTAGCACTTGGAAAGCTAATTAGTTGCTGGCTTATGGTATTGTCCTGCCATTATTTAACCAAGCCTTATTTTTCCATTTCATTTTACACTCTTTTGGATTTTATAAAGAACTTGTGCATTTGAAAACCGCAGTGGCTTAGATAAAGTGTGATAGTGAAAGTTCTTTTGGTATTTCCTCAAACTGCCACTGGGCATGAACCTTTCTGCTATCTGTATCATATTTTGCGGTCTTCTTCAACATGCAGGGCCTGGTGCTACTATTGGAGGCATGTGTGCTACTCGCTGTTCTGGATCTTTAGCTGTGAGGTACTGTTGCAATTCTTACAGAACATGATGGTTTCATTTATGTATTTATGTTTCTTTTTTCTTTTTGGCTTGCCACAAGGATGTTCCACAAGGGTGTTAATCTCACTACACTGTTTGGTATGTTGTATTATTAATTGGATTGACCACTTATGTTTCTAGGTATGGAACAATGCGAGACAATGTCATTAACCTTAAGGTAATTTTTCTATATCAACAATCCACCAGAAAAGAAAGTGTCCCTCTCTCTCTCTCAGTCAATCAAACCCTATTGATTTTTAATGATATCTCTATTGCAGGTAGTTCTAGGAAATGGAGATGTAATTAGGACAGGAAGTCGTGCTCGGAAGAGTGCTGCTGGGTAAGTTGGAGCTTTTTTTCAGTTTAAAAATATGTGGTTTCTCTTCCACCCCCCCCCCCCCCCCCCCCCCCCCCCCCAACCAAAAAAAAAAAAAAAAGAAGCTCCGATTATTATCAATGTTGTTTGTAGATATATTGAACATGTGATAAGAGTAACTGCTGTTGTCAGATTTCAGTTACCTCTACCCTATGTAGCACGGACACTTGTATCATGGAGCCGTATCGTGTCCGACACACGTGTCATGTGCATTTTTAAGTATTTGTCATGTATCCACGTGTCGTGTCCATTTCAATGTTGCCGGGTCCGTGCAACATATCCTCTACCTTAATTTGTGTTCATTGGGTCCTTAAGCTTTTGAACACATGAAAAATTCTTTCAAGAGCATGCCATATTTTTATTCTTCTATTAGTAATCAATGATCAGCTGTAGGCTGGATAACTCAGAGCAATTGTAATGTCTGATTTTTGTCTTACTAAAAGTTCAGCATTATAAAGGATTAGCATCATTCACATGTTTGCATCTTATTTGTTTTAAGGACATATTGATCCAAATCTCATTTTAGTATGTATTTCACAATAGAAGTGCTTAAGTTTCACTTTGATGAGGTTGTTTGTTAGCTAAATTCAAAAATGAATTCCACCAACTGGGCATATTTTAACCAATTATATATTTGTCTTCTAGATACGATTTAACTCGTTTGATTGTTGGGAGTGAAGGCACCTTAGGTGTAATAACAGAAGTAACTTTACGGCTTCAAAAGCTTCCTCAACATTCAGTGGTATCTCATTTTTACCTTCTATGCTTTAAGCACAGCGCACCCTAATTTCTTTGGAATTATTTTCTCTGCCCAGGTTTTTCTACGCATATGGCAGTCTTCTATTTCTTGCTCTCATTTTTATTCACAGGAAAATGAAGGTGATGCATATCAAATGTCAGTGATCTTCACCTTGGCACTGTGATGGTGCTTTTTAGAATGAAAATATATCTCATACTGTTTACTACTATCCATGTCACTTGTACTGCCATTGTCTGTGATATAACAAAGACATACTGATCAATACACTATAGTCATATGCAACTCTTGCCATAGGCCTTTGATATTTAAATGGTGTTTGAATCAAGCTCAGAGCTTCATATTATTTCCATATTTGTATTACAAATACCTCATCTTCTTTTACTTAACAACCTCATATTGAAAACAACGGATTCCTCTTAGAGAAAATTTTTGAAGTCAACTGGGAAGGATAGGCTTTCTGGGGATCTTAGTGTGCAAGGTAAAGAGCCTGAAGAGCTGTTTTTTCTGGAACAATTGATTAGCTAGATATTTGGCGCTTCCAACTCTTTCTTCCATAAACGGAAAATTTTGAGTTGATTTTTTCTTGGAAAACCAGGTAATAACGGGACCAATTTTCTTTGGCATGGATTAAATTGTACCCAAAGAAGGAATTTGGTGCTTGCTGCAACCAGTAATACTAAAAAATTAATGATCAAAACTTCCTTTTCTATGAAGTAACCTTTCTTTGTGCTCTTATTTCTTCATGGATTTCCTTTCTGTCCTGGGAAACAGGGAGGTTCAGGAAAGAGGTTGTTATAACCTTGCCTTGTCTATACAGTTTGGTAACCTCGGCGATTTTACATATTTACCGTTTGAGCTGTTTTCCATGAACTATTACAAGCATGGGGGTTTGCACAACCAGCATTTGTAGTGACTGATAGCTTAGCTTGGGTCTCCCCTTTGGTGAATGACTTATGACAGCTTTCTATGGTTTTTGTGATTTACATTTTGGGTGTAGCTACAACAAGATATGGAGAAAAATATGGAAGGTTATATTTATTAGAATGATCTAGTATTCAGTTATCAGATTCAATTCTTTTATTCAAATATTTGATAAATCCTTGCAGCTGGTATTGAGTATGATACTATAAATTATATGTGTACGCGCACGTGATACTACAAATTAGAAGGGGTTAAATGCATATGTACTGAACGAATAGTTTGCTGAACTAACAAATTGAACAGAGAATACTCTTATTCGATTTATTTAATTTTACAAACACTAAAAGGTATTTGTGTATATTTAAATGATCACCCAAATCAAACTTGAACGGATAGTTAGATGAATAATTAATAAACTATTTGATAATTATTCGAGCAACGTCCACCCTAATCGCCGGTGATGATTTTGACTTATTTGTGGCTAGTGGCTACTGACAAATTGGCGAGCTACTCTCCTACCATCCTCATACTTATGATTGCATTTCCTCCATTTGGGAACCTTCTACGCTAGTGGTGTTGCCTTGTTGAACATCTTTGCTGAGTTTTTGAGTTAATTTCTGCCCTTTGCTATAGTTAGCATTGATTTGCTTGCAATCTGCATGTCCTGTCCTGCTTTGAGGCTATTTGCAAAGATGGTCTCATGGTATTCTTTCTTTCTATGTTCTAACTTTTTACTTTTTTCTCAAAATATCTTGTGTAAATTTTGCCTTATTTTTTTTGTTGCTTGTGTGCCGTCCTGATTGGCTGGTTCAGTGACTATAGGCATCTGGGATTCTACACCAACACTAGCGTGATGCATGAGTCAGCACCTACAGTAGCTTGTGTTTCTGTAGAAACACCTGGTTTGATACCACTTTGATGCTGGATTCTGGGCGAAGATTGATCTAGATGATACATTTTTTAAAGTTTTGGATTTGATTCATTTGAACAGTCAGCAATTGTTGGACTTTCCCTTAATAGAAAAAGGGGAAAAAAGAAGATTTTTACTTAAACAGAGCATCCATATAAGAAAAGACTCTTATTATGGTCTCCAAATTTCTAATTTTACTTAAATGAAAAATGTAGAAGCTAACCTTAATAGTATAGCAAACCCTTATCCTCCTAAAGAAGGCCCCACAACTTAATTGATTTGATCAGAAAACCCAATTGCTAAATAAAGATTCCAGGCGAATATTATAGGAAACAATCTAATAAGGAAATAGTCTTTACAATTCACAAACATGTAGTTTGATCTAGGGAGGACCTAACAGAAGCATGAAATTCCTGTTGTCCTCTCGGGTGTCTGAGAATGATTCGAGACATATGAAGGGAAACTCCCACATACATTCGGTGGGTCGAAGAATAACAACTTCATGGGTGTTTCTGAAGCTCCCGGGGGTCCTTGTTTTAACAGCCCAGATATCTCAACACTTTGCATTTAAAAAAGCATCTGGTTCCATTTTTCTTTCAATTGTTAACGGACCCTTTTCTAAGAAGGGTTTGAGTAATTTGGGATTCTTTTCATGCTACAGTAATGGGGCGTATTATATGAACAATGCCCATGAGTTATTGCTTAGGTGAATAGTGAATAAATATGACAAAAGCGAAAGTTCTGGTTTCTAATTTAACTTTAATTTAGACTTATGAGCCAAAAGCCTTTCGGTCGTAATTTAATATCCCTTCTAAATGTATCATTGCCTGTCTTTAAACTCGGTATGGTTTATTTTTGAGAGCAATAAACACATCATGATTTTTCTTATCAAAGAAGTAATTTAAACTAAAATGTGAAAATACCTGATAATATATTTTAAAAAAAATCTAATATCTGATCAAACCCTTGTTTAGACTCCTGTGATCCAAAACTCTTGACTTGATCTAAAGTATATCTCTTCTCATTACCTCTGTATAAAATTATCATGGTTTTTCTTATAAAAAAGATAATTCAAATTAAACTGTTAAGTCAATTTGATGATATCCGAACTCTTCCCCTTCCCCTTCCTCTCAACCAACTCTGTAAATATGGTAATTTCACCAATTCTATAAAGATATATCTCATTGTATTAGAGTTTTCTTGTTTTTTCTAATGCTAATATTTTCCTTTCTGGGATATTTATTAATAAATTCCTGTAATTTGTCTACCATGTGCTCAGATTTAATTTATAGTATAGGATGCCAGTCTTTCGTAAATTTGGAAAACTGTAGCGAATGCCAATTTGTTCCTCAGAATTGTTCCTACTTCTCTGAGATATTATTGGGCACAATTTTGTCAAGCAGAGTTTTTCAGGCTTACATTCTTGCTTGTTGTCAGTACACACTCCATAACATTCTAGTTCTAGTTCTATCATATGTATGCACTACTATTTCAGGTTGCAATGTGCAATTTTCAAATGATCAAGGATGCTGCTGATGTTGCCATGGCCACAATGCTCTCAGGAATTCAGGTACAATTGTTAATAAAATGTAGCAGATCTCTGCAAATGTTTGAAATGTTCAATTGTCTCAAGGTTTTCTTTCTCCAGTTTCATGTGGAGAATAATAGGATATGTAGCTGAAAACCTTTCATAGCAGTTCTTGATTCAACAACTAGCAAGAGAAGATGTTTTGACAGGATGAATTTATCAGCCTATTTGTACCACCCATGCAGAGAATTTTATGATCTCTCTTCATGTACTCTAGGGTTTTTCTAGAGTGGGTAATTTCCCTATTCTAGGTTTCATAGATGATCCGCTTTGGAGGTTACATTGTTGATAAGTTTTGGTTGCCTTTAGAACATAAGAGATGTGATTTCCTTTCTAGGTCAGGACCTCTAACTAGGTTAGAGACACCTTATTCTTTCCCCACTAGGTTAGGACTCCTAACCTAGTGGAATTACATCAAAATGCCCAAGTCTTTCCAAAATATCACAGACAAATCTTTCTGAATTCGGATTACCAAATGCATGCTGAATGTGGACAGATGAACACCTTTGACTTGTTCTCTGTGGCCATTTTGTACAAATTTAGCCTCATTTCTAAGCTAAGGAGACAAGCTTTATGATAACTAGTGATGAGGACATCTTAGCTCTAATTTTTATTGGATTTCAGTTGTGTTTGTTGCTGTATATACCTTGTATTTCTGTTGTATTTCTTGATGCATTTTAGTTGGAATGTAGTGAGAAGTTATGAGTAGTTGTAATGTAATGAAAAGTTATGGAGTTATGTGGGTAGTTATGAATCTGTAGCCTACATGTAGGCATATGTATCCTTGGTTGAGAAGATTAATGAATGTTTTAATAAAAATGTCTCTTGCCTACACTCAAATCCCTTCTCTGTGTCTCTTCCCTTCCTCCTCTCTATGATGATAATGAAGAAACCTGAAAATTACTCCCTCTTACATGCCTAGCTCTATCTTCTTTCTCCCACCTCTTCCCTATCTTTAGTCTCTTCTCTATCTCCTACAACCCTTCTCCACTACAGCCATACAGCGAAGCAGCAGCTCCTTCTTCAGCTGCAACAGTAGTGATGTAAAATCACCTGGATCACAATCACCTTCAAATCACAACCGAAATTTAAACTGAGGAAAAGATAAAAGTTGGGTTTCCACCCCTTACGCGGGCTTCTCACCCTAAACTCGAGAGCAGAACTCAAGAATTTAACACAATAATTTGAGGAAAAGTTTTAATCATTCATTCATTCATTGATTATTCCAATAGTTTAAGGGGCCTTATATAGGCTTTACAAAAGAGAAGTACTGGGAAATAACCGATGTGGTACTAAACGTCCACAAAAGAACAAAATAAAAGGAACTCAAATAAAGCTGACACAAAATACTAAATAATTAGCTAAGACATGAGAAGATAAATAGGAGCTGCGTGATGTCCTCATCAATTCCCTCGGGGTGGGAGGAACTCGACCCTGTCGAATGAGGACTCTCCTCACGAAGCATCTCAATCGGGCCAAGGTGGTGGTCGTGGCAGCAGCATGGGAACATCATGTCGAGACCATGGTGGCGGAGGAGGAGCTGGTCTCCATGACAGATCGGTGGTGGAAGATAGCAGCACGATCAAGGAACAGAGAGTAGAGCGAGGTGCATCATCCTGACTGAAAACGGAGCTGATACCAGGATCTCACGGGCTATCCAACTCGTAAGCAATCACCCTGTTATCAACTGTAAATTCCTGCAAAATACTATAGGGGTATGCAGCAAATTTGTAGGGCTTATTGCAAATTGCTATCAGCCTAGTGATATCATCAATATGTGCAATAGGCAGATGCAATGCAGTAGGTATTCTAAGCATAGCTCCTAACGATGGGAGAACGAGAGATATAATATGCCTAGAAGGACACACATCTAACAATGGAAGTATATGGGACTCAGACACAAACTTTAAACAACCCGAGAAAGAAGTATTAGAAACCAGTTGTTGGACCTTGGCAAGAAATTCAGGTAACTCCCCAAAAGGTGAATTGATAGGAATAACCATAAAACTAGGTTCAACACAAGGAGACTCGATTAGCTGATTAGACACAGTGGGTATATTAGGCTCAACTGTTTCGTCCACGTCATCATTGGCACTATCAGAAGACATATGAATTTCATCAATAATCTGTGTGACAGAATCAACTGTCATGTCTTCAATTATGTTAACAGTTTCAGAAGAAACTTGGACATCCTCAACAGTCTTCGAATCGTCAACTTCATCAGTGGGCACAGTTCTAAGATGTTGACTCTCTGAGGGGCACTGATAATTATAATGTCCATAGCCCTTACATTTAGAACATTTGACCTTGGCATTGACCAGCGTCTTGAAAGTCAAGTCTAATCTTAAGGCCACATCAAAGGCATCTTCAACGGTGTCTAGGTCATAGGGGCCAGTAATCATAACATGTTTTATTTTAGGCCGTAAACCCCAAATAAACCTAGTTAGAGTCTCAGAAGGTGTTCTCTCACTTCATTACGATGGGTTAAGTCCTTAAATATGTTAATGTACTCATGAACGGACCTATGACCCTGATGGAGATTGTGTAGCTGGTCTAAGTGGGAGTCCCTATCATGCTGATTAGTCATGATGACTCAAGCAAGCAAGCAGATGCAATGGAGAGCCCTAAAGTCGGTTAAACTAAATGCATGCACTAAACAAAATTCCCTAAAGTTTAAGGCTCAAATGTAAATAAAAATGCATTCCTAAAATGATGCAAAGATGCAACCACTAGATCGAAGCAAATAGCATTTATACCAACAAATTATAGCGCAATGGAGAGCCCTAAAGTCGGTTAAACTAAATGCATGCACTGAACAAAATTCCCTAAAGTTTAAGGCTCAAATGTAAATAAAAATGCATTCCTAAAATGATGCAAAGATGCAACCACTAGATCGAAGCAAATAGCATTTATACCAACAAATTATAGCAATCCGTATAGTAGTTGCAAGTAATCAACAGTTAATGAACTAGGTCAAGTTGTGATATCACCTGAGGTGGAGTCGTTCACGCCTGGGAAGAAGACCGTAGCTCAAACCTGAATGAGACTGCTGTAGGCGCGTAGTACTGGTCGTCACGAATCCACTGCCTCGAAAACGGGTCAATTCGGACTTGAAACGAGCCCTGAACGACCTCTGGAAGATATGCTGCGATTCTGGACTGAGTCAGGAAAACTGGATCTGCACTGAGTCAACTCAGTGAGTTAACCCGGTTGCTGATGTCAGCAGTGACGTCACTGAAGTGGATCGGGTTAGGTTCAGGTTATAATCACTCAACCCGTCTAAACCCGGACCCGCAACCCGCTATGAATTTTCTTAAAAACCCAAATGGGCTTAAAATGGGTCGGTTGGGCTTGGATCTGGCCCAACCATTTAAGCCAAGCCCATTTAAGGGTCTGAAGCCAAGCCCAATAAAACAGGGGGAATTTGGACTCAAGCCCAGCCCAGTAAGCCTCTGGGTTGGGTTATAAACAACAGGTTTGATTTAATTCTCACCCGCACACCCAATTCCTCACTTCCTCCATCGTTCGCGGGCGCAGCTAGGGCAAGGGTGCGGCGGCGACCTGATGGCGTTCACCGGCGAGGCTCCCACGGCTGTGCCCGTACCCGCTTTCTCTCTCTTATCCGCTCTTCTCCTGCTCGATTTGCCCTAGCTAGGGCTGAGAGTGTGGCGCCGGCGGCGCTGTGGCAAGGCGAAGGGGACGTCGGCGACAGCAGTGGGAGCACCTGAAATTGGCGCCGAAGAAGTGAAAGCGACGGCCTGAGGAGATGGCCCGGCAGTGGTGATGACGGAGGAGACGGTGGCGACTGAGGAGCAGTGGGAGACGGCGGGAGTTTGGACGGTGATGGGAACACGGCGAGGTCGCGGTGAAGGCGACGACGGCACGAAATCCTTGCGGCGATCTGATTTGTTAATCAAAGGCGTTGGCAAGGCGGATCGGGTGGTTTGACCTCACAGTCGAGCTCGCAAGGCACTGTCAAGCTCGCCTGAGCTCCGGAGTGGCTTGCGGTGGCGGATGCAGATCGTGGCAAAGGCACGGCGAAACTGGAGACCCGGTCACGGCGGTGCTCCGGCGACTGGGGCCGTCGGAGAAGAACAGGCGTTGGTGGCGACAAGCGGTGATCTTGGTGGAGCTCGGATTGGGTGGCGACGCTCCGATCTAGTATCGTCGAGACCCAACGGTGTCCGGCAAGGCGCTTGGACGTCGGTAGAGCTCCGATCGAGGTTCAGATCTGCCCCGACCTGCTCTTTTCTGCTCTGGTGACGAAGAATCGAGCTTCTGGAAGCTCCGACGAGCTTATCGGGAGGGCAACGTGGATCTGGAAATGCCGGTGGCGGCGTTTGCTTGATGGCGACGTGGGAGGCGGCGGGAGGTGGCGTGGTTGGATCTTTGAAGGCGGCGGAAGATGAACAGTGCAGCGACGGCGGCGGAAAACAGGGCGGTGGATGGTGGCGGCGGGAATTGATGGCCTGTGAGAGAAGATGAACAGTGGGGATTTGAAATTATCAGGGAATTTCGATGAATTTTCGATGATGAATTTTTTTTTTCGCTGTAATTTTTTTTTTGAAACAGTGTAATCCTTTTTTTTTTTTGAATGGATCTGGAATAGACCTAGGGTTTGGAGACTGAAAAATATTTGAAAAAGAAAAATTTTGAAGGGGATTGAAAACCGGTGCTCTGATACCAAAATGATGTAAAACCACCTGGATCGCAATCGCCTTCAAATCGAATCAAGATTTAAATTGAGAAAAAAGATAAAATTTGGGTTTCCACCCCTTGCACGGGCTTCTCACCCAAAACTCGAGAGCAAAAGAGACTCAAGAATTACTCAGATAATTTGTGGAAATTTTTTAATCATTCATTCATTCATTGATTATTCCAATAGTTTAAGGGGCCTTATATAGGCTTTACAAAAGAGAAGTACTGGGAAATAACCGATGTGGTACTAAACGTCCACAAAAGAACAAAATAAAAGGAACTCAAATAAAGCTGACACAAAATACTAAATAATTAGCTAAGACATGAGAAGATAAATAGGAGCTGCGTGATGTCCTCATCAAGTAGCAGCAACAAAGGCAGCAGAAGCAGCTGCAGCAGCAGTGACAAAAACAGTAGCGGAGCAGCAGCAGCCAACAGCAGCAGCAACAACAACAACATCAGCAATGCAGCAGCAGTAGCAGAGGCAGCAATACAGTAACAACAGCAAGAATAGTGCAATAGCAGCAACAGCAGAAGCAGCAGCAACGCACCAACAACGCAGCAGTAACAACCGTAACAACAACAGTAGCAGCGGTACAATATCACAACAGCGTCAATCCTCTCTGCAGAACTCAACTACAGCAACACCTCATCAGTTCTCGCATTAGTTCTCCTACCTGATGTTTTTATTCTCCTTAGAGTACGACATCATGTTCTCTGTCTGTGAGTTTATTTTAAAATAATTTAATTATTAGTTAAATTACGCATCAGTTAACTCATCTCTAAAGTATTATCTTTATCCTATGCTGTCCACTATATTGTGAGATGTGTGAATCTGTAAATCTTGTGATTGCTTAGCCTTGATATTGACTTTGGAACTTACCGTGCATAATATAGGTATTGTTGTTAATTTGATTGCGATTAGAAATGTGCAAAATTACATCTGCAATCTTGTTTAAATCCATTTGTAATATTATTAGTTTTCAATTGCTTTTCTGTTAAAGATCGTTCTATTTGGTGAAATGTAGTAACTTTGAGTATATCACTGGTTCCTTGCATGGCACACACTTACCGTTTTACATCAGCTGGTCTCGCATTCAAATGATAGTTACAAGACACTCATGTGGTGGTGGGACACCTGTGTGCGAAACTAGGGCTGGACTCTATGCTATACCATATTCAACCAACCCCAACACCCCTCCACACACCCCCAACCCCAACTGCCACCATTGGGGAAGCCTCACTCGCTATAATAAAAAAAGTTCTTTAGAAAATTTGTTTATATTGATTTGAAATATAGAGATGTTGTAAAAGTAATTCTTGAATGAAGAATATATGCATGTATTATTTATGTATTTGTACTAAAAAAATTATTTAAATAAGATAGATTTTTTTATGATACTTATTTCTTGCAACTTCTATCGAAATTCTAAATTAACATGATGTAATTTTAATTTTTGACTTTAATTTTTAACGTATATGGAACTGGAAATATTATACATACACATATACACACATAGAGGTGAATGGGAAGACGGGGTTAGCGAATCAAACAAGTTGATGGAATCTAGCTTAGAAGGGAAAGTCTTGAACAAAAAGAAACATAGGCTTTAGCTAGTGGGCCGTCTTTGATGCCTTCTTTCCTTCCCTGAGGGACTGTCCCACTCGGAACTGATCAATCCTTCCTTGAACCCGCTTCATAATCCAATGATCCTTTCTTTGAATGCGATCCTTTCTTTCTTTGTTTTTCTTTATTAACAATGTTTCCCTATATGTCCTGCTGAGCCTCTTTCTCGCTCTTCCCCTTTTTTTCAGTAAGCGGGATCCACCGCCTATGAGCTAGCTAAAAATCCAACATGGTACTCTCCTGCAATGGAAGTGCACACACATTTCCCATATTTTTTTTCGGGATTATGTATCATGTATGAGTGTTACTTACCATATCCCGCCTACATATCTCGTCTTGGTAACCAAATCCTCCCTCTTTGTACTCCTTTGAGAGAGTCATGGAAATTGGCAGACTTTCTGCTGGTACTTGTTGGAATTTCCGTTTGTGTGGGGATGTAGATCCTCCTGGGTCAACTTCCCTTGTCAACAATCATGTTTGAGCTATGTTGTAGCTTACTGCTATTCTTGACCCAGCATCCTATTAAGGCCTCTTCCACTACATCGTAACTCTGAAGTTAAGGTGAGAGTCGGGGGTAATATATTTATATTCTAACACGCCCCTACAGGTCGAGCGCCCTTTTAATGGCCTGAAATTTTGTGCAGTGGATCCTCTTTTTAAATGCGCGCTTGGTGAAACTTGAACCTGGGTTGTTCTAATGCTATATTAAAGTCCCTTCCACAACACCAAAACCCGAAGTTAAGGTGAGAGTTGAGGGTAATATGTTTATATTCTAAGGCATCCATTCCTTGAGCTTTAAGCTATTTCCTTGGTGATGTCAAGTGGCTTGTGTGCGTGTCTTGGCTTTTTAATGACTTTCCTTTGTTTGTCAAGTGGATTGTGGCTTATTTCCTTGGATTTCCTTTGTATTTTTACAGTCCAGTCACTTTTAATACCATTTACCTCTCAATTGCTAAAAAAGATAGAAAATCTCAGGAGCAATGTTTAAAATAACGATAACGCAATGATAACGCTTTTCCTTTGTTATGTTAATATAGGTTATAACGTAACGCATAACGTAGGTTACGCAATTTAATATTTATTTAATAAAAATAAATATATATACTATATTTAAGAATTTATAAAAATAGGAAAATAATTTTAAAAAATCTAAAAATATATCAAAATAATATGTCATGCAAAGCTTACTGCTATTCCTTTGTTATGTTAATATAGGTTTTTTAGAACACTGCTCAGGAGTTGGTTAGAGTGCCTGTCACAGTTAAAGCCACAAAATATGCAGTTTTGTGGCATGTTTCCTTTGATTGCGGAGAGGATGTTAATTATCTACATTGATAATCAGGTGAAAAAACTCAATTGCTGCACTGTCTTCTTCAATATCTCTTCCACTGATTCGGTATGGTTCTACTTACATGGTTGATTTTCTACCTTGTGGATGGTATCACCTTTCGATTCCAGCAGTATTTATTGGAGCTGACATTGTTCTAGTCCCCTTGTATAATTATAGGTGTGCATATTTCTAGGTCTTGGTATAGTACTCATACTATTCTCTAGTTGTTGTATGTTTATGTTTTTTTTTTTGCCAAACTATCATGAGATCTATACATGCATCCTATTTGTGTTACCATTTACTGGTGTGGTACTATATCCTTGAGTTATTCGAGTGAAATCCAAATAAAATTTACACTTGGTGGAATTTAATCAAGTAAATAATGGAGTTCCAAATAACTTATACAATACCGTCATGAGATATTCTATTAGATTCTAAAAGCGAAGATTCTAATTAATGGAAAGAAATTATGCCTGGAAATCATATAGCTGTATATCCCATTTTCTTCTCAAGTACTGATTTAAGTCTTACCGTGATTATCTTGTGGGTCACACCACTGGATGAGAATCTTGCAAAAGTGAAAGCTAGGAAAGTAGGCTGTGTTTCGTCATATAAACATGAAGCCTAGTGTTAGAATATAAAAATATTACACTCAACATTTAAGAAAACTTCTGAGTTTTGGTGTAGTGAAACAGACTTAATATGGTATAAGACCTCCCTAGGTTTCCACCAGGTGCACATTTAGGAAAAAAATTTAAAAATACCATTGTGCAAAATCCCAGGCTTCATCCTATAAAGAGAACGCTAGACCCGTGGGGACGTGTTAGAATATAAAAATATTACATTCAAATTTAACCACAATTTCAGAATTTTGGTGTAGTGGAAGGGTCTTTAATACTTAAAATACGTACACAATTCGATCTTGAAGGTTTTACTCTAGAGTGAAATTAAAAGTAAAGGACCTTTGCTTGGAAATCATCAGAACAAAGCCACAGAATTTTGCTGTGTAAATCTTGATCTTGCGTTGACATTCAGTATCTGTTATTACACTGGAAGAGAAAGCTTGAAGGTCGGTCATGGTACTGTCAAGACAGCATACCTTAGTTCTTGAATGTACATCTCTCTCAGTTTGAGGGCTCTGATAATCAGTTGAGGATTGGAAAAACCACTTTGCTTTTTCCACCGGACCCTGGAGTGACGAAGCTCCACCTTCTTCAGTTTAGTATTATGACTGATTCCTTGATTTTACTTTAGTGGTGCCATCGAGTGTTCATATGGTGTCATTGTGTTCTCCACTTAATTGGACTTCTGGGCAAGTGTCTTTGCATAAATTAATACGTTCCGAAGCTGATGAGGTGAGGTGATGGAGTACAAAAGTCTATCTCAATGCATGCTTTTCACAATTATTTCTCCTTGTCATCATTGTCTCAAAGTATACACCTCACGCCCCCCACCCCACCCCCCACACTTTCCTCTTTCCCTCCCCCTTTGACTAGTCTTCGGTGACGGTCTTTCAGGGACTGTTCTCCTCTGATGGTAACTGCAGTGCTTTGGATTGCAGGGCTCACCTATATCACGTTGTTTCATTATGTATGTGCATCTAAGCATATAATTTGGATTTAGCCCTCATGATGGAATTTGAATGTTATTCCATGCTCTTCTGTGTCCTATTACACGGGACTATGAGGACATTGTAGCCCCTATATTATGACTTCTAGAAAGTATAACAGGATTTCAATTCTTTCTGGATCTCTATATCAATGGCACTTATTATATGTTTGTTCAAATTGGAGGCTTCAAAATGGATATGCCTATGACTGGCTTGCTGTTCCTTGTGCAGGTCTCGAGGATGGAGCTTTTGGATGAGGTTCAAATCAAGGCAATCAATACAGCAAATGGAAAAAGTTTACCTGAAGTTCCTACCTTGATGTTTGAATTTATTGGCACAGGTGACATATATGTATCTATTTTGTTGATTAAACATTAATCATTTTGTTCCTACCTGGATGTTTTTATCTATTGGCGCAGGTAATGTCTGCAGCTATTTTGTTGCTTAAATATTATGTCATTATAGTCTCACTTTCAGCAGGCATAGTAGCCACACCCACCCCCTAAACCCCCCCACCCCAGCGCGCGCGCGCACACACTCACACAACCAAAAACAACCATACGCACACACCCCAAACCCCTAGACCACCGCAATCTTCTTTCTGCATGCATGTATGGGGTATATCCTAACCTGAGAATCTCCTTGGTGGAGGTGCACTGACCTGAGACTGGAGTTACGGGGATCTGCCTCAAGATTCATTCTTATCTAAGAAGGGTATATAATAATTCAGTAAGTCTTGGGCGTCTTAAGAAGTTCGAAGATGGAATTTTGGGGGTGTGCTACTGGTCTTAGGGAGGGATCTGGCTATTTCCTGCTGTGGTCACACTGTGAGTGGTGCTTGGTGAAGGATGTCCTACCACTATAGCTTGTTCCATTATTGCTAAGTAGATATTGTGTTCTTCACTACCTATATTTATGGAGAATGACTTCCTAACTTCAGTTTAAAATGGGTAAGTTTGGGGATAACGTTAGAGCTTTATACCTTTCGTTAGTTACTATGTTTATATTTGATTAAAACTTTAGTTGTTTGGATTTTTCCCCTTAAAACTTTATTCTTATGTTTTAGAGGATTTAACTTAAAACTTTCTTTTAAGGATCGGGAATTTAGGATATTTGATATCTGACTTGTAATTAGTTTTATCTTTTATTTAGAGTTGCTAATAAAAGGGGTGGTGTAATCTTTGAATAATCAAGTTTTGTATTGATGAATGAATTTTATTAAGTATCCTGCTGAGATTTATTTTCACTGAAGTTGATTTAGTGTTTCCTTTCAGAATCCCATCTCTTCCCTATCTTTGTTATGTATATAGGTCATGCCTCTTATCCATAGCTGAAGTATGTTACTAACTGAATGTCACTTTCTCTACTATGATTCATGTGGTTAAAGACATGGTAGTCCTTTTCCACTCCAATTCACAAGCACAACTTCTAAATGTCAATCATAAGCCTTCTGTTCCTATTGTTGGTTTGTATGCCTGTTCAGCTTGTGTGTGACATGGAATATACCTTTCAAATTATTCTACGTTACATGGAACTTCTGCTTCAATCATGAACCAAATGGATCTTATAGAAATGATAGGCTGCATCCCCAGCATGCAATGCTGGGAGTGCGGACACCCTCTTTTAATGGTCCAAGTAGTCAGGACCCACTTGGACTAATTAGAGGGACTTGCTAAACCAGTTGATAGCAAGCCAAAAAAAGGCCAAGAAAAATAAAAAAAGGGGGGGAAAACCTCCAACCTGAAAGTCTTCTGCTTTTCCTTTACGCCTCGTCATCCAGACAGCTGCAGGAAAGTGGACAATGGTGCTGCGAGCAACGCCAACCTTGAGAAGTCCTTTGACGACAATTGAGCGCCTCCACAAGTTCCTCTGCCACTCCAACAAACACTCCAAGAACTCCATTACACCTCCACTGTGCATGCCCTCTGCTGCTTCCGCATGGATGCAAACATTGCCATTGTACTGAACTAATCCAAGTTCATAAGCTCCAGTTCAAGTCCCTCGACCAAGGCTGCTGCTACTTTATGGAGTTTTGCTTGGATCGGCTGAGGCTGCTTCAAAAAAAAAAAAAAAAAATCCTGAAGTTTGCCGGAAGCAACTGATTGAGGAACTAGGAAATGTGAAAGTAGATACAGATGAGAAATGAAAGGATCAATACCACAGATGATTGAGAAGAAAATGAAAAGTTGGCCAGGAAAATGATCGGAGGAAATTGGTTGAGTCCATTCACAGGTGCTGGCATTTGGGAGTAGTTTTCAGTTCAATGGAATCTGTCTGTTTTTTATTGATTTTTTTGTTCAGTTGTGTTAACTTTCTATCAACCGGTTTAGCTGGTCTCTCAATTGATTGGCCCAAGTGGGTCCTGACTAGTTGGACCAATAAGAGAGGGTATTGCAACCTAGCACTGCAAGATGGGGATGCAGCCTATCATTTTTCTGGATCTCAAGGTGTACAAGTTATTTGGTATTATGATCTTACATCTGGTATTGTCGCAAAGTTTTTCTGTCCTGATGATTTTGAATTTTCAGAGGCATATTCACGGGAACAGGCATTGCTAGTTCAGAAGATTGTTTCTGAACATAATGGCTCTGATTTCATCTTTGTTGAAGATTCTGATTCTAAACAGGAACTGTGGAAGGTCAGGCAGCAAATTTTTATTGAATTCACTTAAACCATTTCTTTTTGCTGTGGTACTCACGCCTTGAAATTAACCCCAAGGTGCTTGTGGTAAAAAATCTTTTATATGCAAAATTTTAGAGGAAACTATCCCCTTTTTTACCATATTTTTACATAACTACAGGTGGTGGACATACCTTCAGTATGCTGCCTCCAACTTTATTTGAGTTTTTACTTAAATTCCATCCATAAAGTAAAACGCTAGAAACTCGTTAGATAACTCACCAGGTTTAGAATGTTGAATCATGCTGTTTTTTCAATTTTTTTAAAAACAAAATTTAGATTTATAGACTATCAGAAGGTATTAATCATACAATCACCACAAGTTGAAGGTAACATACAAAAGTTTAACTATAGTCTGTGGGTTCTTACAATTTTGTAGAAGTATGAGATGTTCATTCTTGTTTGATTCCCACAATGGTCAAACAGTACTGATGTGTGAATATTTTCTTTTCAACCCATTAGCAGCCATTTTCTTGGAATCTTGGAAGTTGATGGTGTAGGGTTTTCATGCTCTTACAAAGCTATTCGTAAGCACGATAATCACTTTGATTGGTGGATTTTTATTGAGTTAGTCTTTAGTAGATATAGAACATAAATAGAATAAATTTTTATGATTTAAGAACTGGAATTTTATTCACCATTCTGTTCTTAGGAGTTCTTAATTATCTGATTTCACCACGTGAACTTTCTGCAATTCAATTTTGAAATTTCTTTTTATCATTCTCCCACTTAAATATTCTGTGCTTATTTTTTTTTTCAATTGTGTTTTACATGGGAACTGGTTTAACAAAAACCAACCAGCTGGTCACAGTAGTTCAGATGAGGTCAAATACCAATTTGATATCCATTTTGGTTATGAGATCCATTTCCTTTTCTCTGAACCAGATGACAAAATCATCAGATATATAATATGGCCGCCTTTTGCTCAATTTGTTCTGCGCAGAATTCACCCTTAACAGATGAACTCCACATTCCTATACAAGTGCCAATATTTCACAGTTTTTGCCATTGTCGTATGATATCAATGCAACAAACTTGATATAGAATGGCAGAGCATTTATTTTCAGGAAGCTCACTAATCTTCTCCAAAATTCTTTTGTCCAGATAAGGAAGGAGGCATTATGGGCTTGCTTTGCTATGGCACCCCAGTATGAAGCAATGATTACGGTTCGTCTCTTGATAAATTCCCTCTCCTGTATCATTTATCTCTTACCTTTTAACTGGAAGTTTTGTATGAATACGAGCTTTTCAAGCAACATCTACAATAATGGCAACAACAACAAAGCCTTTGTCCATTTTCTTTTGGGCAGTATTAGTTTAAATATCTGGATGTGGAAAGGAGAGACAGTGCCCTCCACTCTAATACTTTAAACTCCGAAACAAAATGCAGTATGAATATCATCCGTATTCGTTACTTGTTCTTTTTGGCAGATTGTGGGCTAAAACTAGGTTTCTCCTAATCCCTCCCTCCCTTTACTGCTATATGGTTTATTATTATTATTTTATGAGGAATGCTATGTACTTTTTTGATCGAGATGTAATTCATAAGACAAATGTCCTTGTGCTGTTTTATTTCAAACATAGCATGATTAATTTCATGTGGATGTATCTTTCAATCACTTCTCTGATTTCCTTTTTGGTCCTTTTCACCTATTTCCTTTAATTCCAGGATGTGTGTGTTCCTTTATCAAGACTTGCAGAGTGCATAGAAAGGTCCAAACAAGTGCTTGATGCATCATCATTGTTGTGGTATGTTATTCTTTGGCCTTATCAAATTGACATAGTAGTATCTACAGGTCAGAGTTTAAATGCTGAATATAGGAGGAAAAGGTTTTGTTGAGTTCACGGAAATTGTAGGGTGGCAGCTAGCTTAAAGTAATACATTGTTAAGTTTCTTTCTGTCCCAGCATGGTTATTGCTCATGCCGGTGATGGCAACTTCCACACTGTAGTACTGTTTGATCCGGAACAGGAAGACCAAAGACAAGAAGCAGAGAGATTAAATCATTTTATGGTTCACACTGCCCTATCTATGGAAGGTATTTACACTATTTGACAACATGTGGAAGATTGATTTCTGTTAGTTGGAAACAAGCTCACCAGAAATGATGCAGTTTCCAATTGTTATATATTTGATTTGAATTGTATCTCACTGGCAGGAACATGTACTGGTGAACACGGCGTTGGTACGGGGAAAATGAAGGTGCTGGCTTCCTATACATGTTTATAGTATTTTCTTTTGCTGATCAGATCAGTATCTATGCAGGGAACGTCCACATGAGACATTAAGTTATTCATGCTAAATTGTTGTCATTTGAAGCATCACGTGCATAAAATGTGTGCTGGCATGTGAATAGAAACTATATTAATAAGAAGAAACTATATTAATAAGAAGCAGTAGAGAATGATTACAGGAATGGCTATTGATTTTATTTTATGTTATGCACACAATCTGATGGTGCACAATGCATAATAAGATTATGCACCATTCACTCGAGGAAAAATAATTTCTAATTTTTAAATGATTTTCCTTGAGAAACAAAAAGTTCAGAAAAATATACAGGAAAGTTTCTAAAAATTTTCAACTTGTTTATAATGTTACCAGATGATTCAATAGCAACCAATAACATAATTAACATCTTTTTTCCTTTTTGATAAAGGTCGTAGTATGGCCTTGAACCTGATACTTCCCCCTAGGTCACAACCCAACCTCACCTTTTACCACTTAGTGAGGCCTCAATGGTAACATCTTAAATAGTTGAACAATAAACATCTTAAAGTTCTTGACAAGTTGTTAGTACGGACTGCCTACATAACAAATTAACAACAATAAATAACTTGAACAAGTAAAAATTAACAACTAGACAAGTAATGTATTATGAATAAATAACTTTACAGTAATGTATGTAATAAGAATTTTGTAGCCCTTGAGTGGATTATGCATCCTTGTACCCCTGTATAATGAAAATCCTAAGGACGATGCTGCCCTATATGGATTATTTAGTTCTATACGCCCGCATAACTGCAGGATGACCATGAATCTTGTCCACATATGTACCACATAACCTGTGTATGACCAGCAGCATGCAGATATGCGGTCTCGCTGCATAATCTATATTTTACGAAATAACAAAATTGAAAAGCCATGTCATGTATCCTGAAAAACATTTCGTCTCACCGAATCCAAATGAAACCTATGTCACACATGTACGGTAAAGAATTATTTCAAAGTTTTTGAAATGCCGGACTTTTAGTTCGATGAAACCAAATAATTTTCAAATACTGGCATTTGGCTAGGGGATTCTGCTAATTATCCCCCAATCCTTCGAGATATTCAGCCAAACACTGGGAATCCCAAGTGAAGAACTTGTTCGGGGGTAAGAGCGGATTTATGATCTTAATCCTCCAAACTGGCATAAATTGACTCACGTTATTGTGGAACGATGTGGGAACCTTGGGATATCCTGGCTTCCAGGGTCAAACCTAATCCCTCACCAGTTAACAAGAAAATGCATATGGATCCGAAGAATTAGATATTCCAAATGATTCTTTTACCATTTTATGTAAAAAGAATAGGCGATAAGAATAATGTAATGTTGCATTTGTAAGTGATGGGAAACTTACATGAAGTGGAAAGTATGTAATCTTTGTACTCAATGAGTTTCAGACACACTGCGCATTCAAATTGGCGGATGCAGTAGTGGCCTCAAGGAAGACAAGTTAGTACCTTATAAATTATTTTTGTATATGTCATACAAAATCTCTTTATGATCATTCATTCTAGGATTCATGGAGATAAAACGCTCTGAATCCAGAAACTGATCTTCTGTTTAGTATGCAGGCTCCTTTGGGGAAAAAAGGATAGGCACAAGCACAATCAGAACTGTACTTGTTCTGACTTCTGAGTCTCGGCTGTCTAGCCAATTAAATTGCTCTAATCTGATAGCTCAAAGATCTTTTACTTGTTTGTGCTGTACTACATGAAAAGTCTGAAAGCATTTTAACTCCCACAAATCTTATGATTGATGCCTTTTTTTTTTCTGACTCTCTTTTTTAGTTGGTTTGTTTTTGTTTGTTTTGGTTGTGCATAATAAGTTCCGGATTTGAACTGCTCAACATTGTGTGCTCTCTCTCTTGTCTTCTCTTTCAGTACCTTGAAGAAGAGTTTGGCATGGGGGCGTTGAGGACTATGAAAAGAATAAAGACTGTGCTTGATCCCAACTGTATCATGAACCCAGGAAAGTTGATTCCTCCTCATGTTTGTTTATAATGTGATTGATCTTTTCTTCCCCCATATGTTTTCAGATGAAAAGTTCAGTTTGAAGCTTCTTGTTTGTGTGCATGCTGACAAATATTATTAATAGAATAAAAAAGTAGTGCATCGTCACCTCTTTGTATGTAACGGCACTCTAATGATTCGTACCATGCAAAGCTCAACAGAATATGATCATCCATTTTGCTACTCCTTGGTTTCTGTCCCACTGTCACAAGGTGACAATTTGCAGTTGTAGGTAACTTTCTTATTATTTCTTCAAGTGTTTGATCCAAGAACTTGTGTTGTGAATTGATCCTGTTTATTTGGTGGGTGGGTTGGGGATGTGTGTGGGGGTGTGTGTTTGTTGTATTTGCAAATTCTTGCAAACAATCAAGAACTATTAGGTAATTTAACTTTCTTTAATAGAACGTGGTTTCCCACCATTTTACTCATAAAATAAACAAAAAACTCTCTTTAATAGAACTATTAGTACTGGTTGAGATGTGATGTGGAGATGAAGCCAATGCAATTGGAACTTCCACTTGCTTCACTTAACACGTTCACAACAATTTTACCGTCTTTTTAATAGTATAGACCAAACAGTCTCTCTTCTATCTTAATCCTCTTTATAATGGAGTGCTGATTCAGCTCACTTATACTGTCCTTTTAGATTTTAATGCAACAACTATTCGCTAAATTTTATTTTGATTCTTGCGTTCGATATGAGAATGAGTCCAAGAAAGTAGAAGCAGTTGAGTATGAGACACGTAACTTAGGTGCCAGACTCCCTGCAGATTATCAAAGGGACAGACAAGGAGGACAAATAAGCTGACTCCACATTCCAACATCCTTGGCAAAACGTCCAGCCTACTTTAACCTGTGTTTTGTTCTCTTCCATTTCTGTCATCTGCTCTCTCTACCTTCTATAATTGCAGTCCTCAGTGGCCCAACACATCTCAAGTTACCAACACCCACGCTCACCACCATGTCCAACGCAAGCACAACCCCTGTTGAGATTGAGGAATGTCGAGGCGTTCTGCGAGTCTACAGCGATGGCTCCATTGTCCGATCGCCTAACCCTAGTTTTCCCGTCCCCATACACGACGATGGAACTGTGGAGTGGAAAGACGTAGAGTTCGACCCTACCTACAAGCTCTCCCTCCGCCTGTACAAGCCCCGCGACTACCCCCTTTCCGAAGGCTCCAAACTTCCAATCTTCTTCTACTTCCACGGTGGTGGATTCTGTATTGGATCTCGCACATGGCCAAACTGTCAGAACTACTGCCTTCGCCTCGCTTCTGAGCTACGAGCTGTCATCGTCTCCCCTGACTACCGCCTTGCCCCAGAAAACCGTCTTCCTGCCGCAATTGACGACAGTGTTTCAGCCGTCAAGTGGCTTCACGCCCAGGCTACATCAGCAAAGCCTGACACTTGGCTGACTGATGTGGCTGACTTTGGCCGGGTCTTCATTTCTGGTGACTCTGCCGGCGGGACCATTGCCCATCATTTGGCCTTCCGGTTCGACGCGGTCTCTGGCCGTGCCGAGCTGGCGCCGGTCAGAATCAGGGGGTACATTCTGTTGGGCCCCTTCTTTGGAGGGACTGAGCGGACGAAATCTGAAGCGGAGTGCCCAAAGGATGCCTTCCTGCCCTTGGATCTGAATGACAGGTTCTGGAGGCTGTCAATACCGCAGGGTACGAACACCGACCATCCGCTGGTCAACCCGTTTGGACCGGAAAGTGTGAATCTAGAGGCTTTTGAGATCGAGCCGATGCTCGTGGTGGTCGGAGGGCGTGATCTGCTGAGGGATCGGGGAGTGGAGTATGCTGAGAAGCTGAAGGGGTCAGGGAAGCCGGTGGAGGTGGTGGAGTTTGAAGGACAGCAGCATGGGTTCTTTACTATCAACCCTCGGTCTGAGCCTGCAAACAAGTTGATGGGGGTTGTCAAGAGGTTTATTTATCAGAATGGTGGTGGTTCTGGCTGAGAAGGAACCCGCTTGGGTGTCATGAGTGCTGGTTGTATGGATGAAATTGCAGCACTTCCTGTCCGTTTGTTGCGATGAACGTGAGTTTTTGAAGTCTATTTGACGACACTTTGTATTTCTTGTGTTTTAGGGGTGAATGCTCGGTCTTGGAAATATCCTTTGCTCGTGCTGAAGGTAAGATGCTTGAGAAAATGCCTAAAACATGTGACTTCTCATCTTTGGGTAAGGTAATATCAATTCATGCTTTCATGATCATGTTAATATTAGTTTCTTTTTTGGCGTGAAAGAAGAATCTATATATCCCTTGGCTTTAGACATCAAAAGGAGAGAAAATTATGTTTACTAGTATGTTAGCAGGTTGGAGCGTGAGGAACTTCAACATGTACTCAAAGTGGCTCGTGTGACTAGATGGAAATTTGGCATTCCAGGATTGAAAATGAGTTCCTTTGATATTGATTCTAGCTCCATTTTATTGCCATTTGGATAGAACTGAGCTGTGTATTAAGGCTCATTTTTAATGTTTGATTCCTTCCCTAGCTACGCTCAAGACACAAGGAAACAGCAACAAAATCCTCCTTTAAATCCCAGCTCTTTCTTCCCCTGTCTTGTGACTCTCAGTTATTCCCCCACCACCGCTACTTGTTCTTCTCCTCCTCTGCTCATGTAGTTGAGGACTGTTTTGGCGTCCTCGGCATCCTCTGTGACGGCTCCATCGTTCACTCCCCCGACCCCGTCTTCCCTGTCCCCATCCGCGACGATGGGTCCATCATGTCGAAGGACATCCAATTCAATCCGATTCACAATTTTCACCTCCCAACTCTACAAACATGAGCCCACTACTAACAACACCAGGCTTGACGGCAAGCTCCCTATCCTCTTCTTCTTCCATGGTGGCGGATTCTGCTTCGGCTAGAGAAACCTGGCCCAACTTCCACAACCGCTGTCCCCACCTCGCCTTCGGCCTCTCAGCATTCGTCCTCGCCCCCGATTACTGCCTGGCCCCCGAGCACCGCCTCCCGGCGGCCGCCATCGATGACAGTGCATTAGCTGTCCAGTGGCTGTTGGTCCATTCAATGTCACCAGAGCCTAACAGCTTGGAAGTGTTTGTCGAAAGAATTCTACTCCTAGCAAAATCCTAGACCGGCCCAAAATCCACACTGTGATTTGGGTTGTTGAACCGGCCGAAAGAGTCTGAGCTTTTGCGTGTTTATGTTTTCTTATTTATTTAAAAGAGTATAAAAGTTTGTTCAAGTTTTTGTTATTTAAGATATGAATGTACTACCAGTGAAACTTGGCTCATTGGTAAAGAAGTTTACTGTAGGGTAACTCATATTCAAGTTCTAACTACAGTCTTTATTTCAACAACAATAACAACAACAACAACAATAATAATAATAATAATAAATGATCAGGGAGATTTCAACGAGTCCAATCTGAGCATTGTGCTCTCCTTACCTCAGTTAGGGTGGCCTGCAAAAAAGAACGAATATGCTAGCTAATAGTTTCTTATATATTTGTATTTTGAAATATGTTCTGTTTAGTTAAAGAACCGAAGGCAACTGATTTTTTATTTAAAAAAAAGGTTAAATAATCTGGAAAATTTAACCTACAAGTTTGAACGTATAAACAAAGTAAATATATATGTTATACAATGAATCCTTAATCAGAACCCTTTTCCGCCTATTTAACTGAGCTATGTATAGATCATGAGCTGAAATGAGATTGGCGATTTCAGAATTGATTCTCCTTCTCTCTTAAATTTATATATTAAACCAAAATTATAATTCCGTCTTAAATTTAAACCTGACAATTTTCATAACTCAATCTAATATGTTTACAAATGAGTCTGGATTATTAACGGTCTGTTCAATTATTTAAAACAGGCTTGAATGTCGTTTTTGCTTTCTCCTATTATAAACTCAGCTCTTTTTAAGTTGTTTTGCGAATTTGCGAGATCTTTTCTATTTGGCTGTTTGGATGACTGTATGTAGTTGAAACTACATCTCTCTCTAACTACATTAAATAACAATCCATCTATTTATTTTGATGTAATTGAAATTATATGTAATTTTAATTATAGTTAAAACCTTTTGCTATAGTTGGAACTACAATCTAATTATTTGTAGTTGCAACTATAGCAGTTGAAATATAATAAAACAAATAAAAGAAAATGTCACATCAATTTTTTTTAATAACTTTTTATGTAAATACAGCTTCACTTCACCATGAACTAAACTAAATAGTTTTGGAGTTAAATATGCAACTTTATGTTTGACAGACTAAACACATGACCTCGTGTTAAAAGTTACATGTTGTTAGCACTACACTGTAGTCCCAATTATTTCAAGACAAATAGCCCCCGTCTCCTTTGGCAACATAGTTTCCGAAACTATGGTTACCTTTAAGATAAAAAGAAACAGGGTTTGTAACCAAACAAATCCCGGTTACATTTAAATTAAAATGAAAAATCTATTCAAAGTGGAGCTTCAATAACTCCAGTTTTATACGGTTTGGAGGCCTCAAAACTCCAGTTTCAGCAATTCTATTTTAACTGTCAAACAACGTCTAGTGTTATTAACTCTATTTTGATTCTCAAAAATGATCCAATTTCAATTCTATTTTAACTGTCAAACAACGTCTAGTGTTATTAACTCTATTTTGATTCTCAAAAATGATCCAATTTCAATAACTCTATTTTGTAACTTTATTTTGACTCTCAAGTAAGATTCATGTTCAATAAACTTATTTTGAGTCTGAAACTCATCGAGGTTTAAGAAACTTCACATTGCTGCGAGGCCCCAGGGCTGGGCTTATTCTTTGGATCTCGTCATTGCTAACGTATAAGAGTTTTGCAGCCGGAGGCGGAGGCGGGTCCATTATTTTCCTAACGACGACAGATCATCCACCAGAGAGAAAGCCCATATTTAAAATCTCGAAACAAAGCCCAACTCACCCACCCAACCTCAATCAAATACCCGCCATGTCTCAGTCCCCGCCCGCTTCCCCTCACGGGATCGAGGACTGCCGCGGCGTACTCCAGCTCAGCAACGGGACCGTCCGCCGCTCCCCCGACCCCATCTCCCTCGCTCCCCTCCTCCACGACCCCCGTCGTGTTTAAAGACACCAAGTTTGACCCCACCCACAACCTCACCCTCCGCCTCTACAAACCCGCGACGGGCCCATAAACCCCACCTCCCCATCCTCTACTACTTCCACGGCGGCGGGTTCTGCATCAGCTCCTTCGCCTGGCCCCTCTTCCGCAATGCCTGCCTCTGCCTCGTCTCCGACCTCCACGCCCTAATCGTCGCGCCCGATTACCGCCTGGCGCCCGAAACCCGCTTGCCCACGGCCATCGACGACGCGGTCTCCGTCGTTAACTGGGCCCACCCGGATCCGAATCGTTTCTCGACGACGCCAACTTCGACAACGTCTTCGTCTCTAGCGAGTCTTCCGGCGGCAACCTGGCCCACCATCTAGCCCTAAAGTTCGGCCCCAAGAAGATCAAATGTTACATCTTGCTGCCGTCGTTCTTTGGTGGGACTCAACGGACCGAATCCGAGGCAAATTGTTCTAAAGATGCGTTCTTGAGTTTAAAGCAAAGCGATCGGCATTGGAGGGTGGCGCTGCCGTCGGGGGCGACGAGGGACGATCCGCTGGTGAACTCATTTGGGCCCGGCGGGCCGAGCTTGGAGGGGGGGCCGGAGGTAGGGACCGTGTTGGTGGTGGTCCGGGCGAGACCTGCCGAGGGATCGAGGGGCGGAGAATGGGAAGTCTGAGGGAGATGGGGTTTGAAGGACAGCAACATGGGTTCTTTGCGACAAGTCCTATGTCGGAGGCGGCGAATGAGCTAGTGGCCGTGATCAAGTGGTTCATGGATGAGAATAGGAGTAGATGATCGGCTGATTGCAGGTTTTGATCTTTTCCCCCAGCATTGCTTATGTTTTTGGATTACTATTACTGCATTTCATTGTCGAGTGAGGGGAAAGAGAATGTGGAAGGAGAATTGTCAATATTCAGGTAAGTGGTAAAGATAATATTCATATATTACGAATAAAAATATAATTATGACAATGAGAAAAACATCTTAACTACTTTAACTAAACTCATGTTTTATTTTATTCTTTTTACAGTATAGAAAGAAAGAGTGGTTACCTTTCTCTATTAATGTGATCACAAGATGTTCAGTATTTTATAAATCTGTTATTTTTTGTACATTGCAAAATAATCTTACATGTATGGTAAAAATGATAATATAAATAACTATTTTATTACAATTTTCTCAAATATTATCGTCTAAGATTCATGAGCATATAACTTATTCTTGCCTATCGGGTCACATACCTTAAGTCCATATCTCGCCCAATACTTACATATGCAACCTGTTAGAAGAGGGGCTAAGCTTCACTTTCAGTAATTTTAACAATGCGTGTAATATTAGCTGGGCTTTTGCTTGATAATTTCTAAAAGGGAATATTCACCTTATCTAAGGTAGTGGCATGAGAAAGATCTCTGATGGAGAAAAGACATAATTGCTTTGGAGCCTTAGATGCACATTGAGCCAAGGAACAAAGAAGACTGAGGGGGTAACAGGGAAAGGAAGAAGAAACATGAAAGTGGGAGGAAAATGGGAAGTGGAAAACTCATTTTCCACTTCTTTTGTTTGTTTTGAATCAGAAATGAAAAATGAAAAAAACTTCTTTTCCTTTTGTCTTTTCTCTTTTACACCTCCCTTTTCGTTATCATTTTCTCACTTCTAGGGTGCTATAGTTAGGTCATGTAAATCTCACTTGTAATAAGTTATAGTTTAATACATTAAATTTTGATGTCATATAAATCTCTCTTGCAGTCTAATTATAGTTTAAAAATGTCATTTCAGAAATAATATTTAATTAAATATTATTTTGTGGTCAACTTTTCTCTTCTACTTTCACATTACTAACCAAATACCGAAAAAATTATTCTCGCTACACTTTCACATTTCTCACTCTCATTTCTCATTTTTCTCCGACTTTCATGAATCCAAACACGTCCATAATGAAATAACAGAGAAAAGTGGATTTTGAGAGATATGGCAGTGATACTTGACAGGTTGTAATCACGAGGGTTCAAGTAGTGATTTGGTTTCTAATTTATTGTGATTGCGAGTGATCTAAGTTGTATGTTATCATTATGATGATATGGTTTTTGTTGTGTGTTATAAGTGTGTGTCACTTTGGATGATGGCTTATTTCTTTTTCTTTCCTGTTGCTGCGTGTGTGTATTGTTGTCATGTGTGCGAATATAGTCTCGTATTGAAAAGTGACTAGAAAAATTGATGGAGTTAAATAGAAAATTGAGACTTCTACCTATCAGCTTAAGCTTTTAGGTTAAATTGATGCTCTATCTCGATTCAAGCCCCATGGTGTTTACCAATAAAAAGCCCGTGTAACTCCCAACAGTGTGCACATCTTAAGAGTGAGAATTCCATTGTAAAGGAGATTCCTGCATTTAAGAGCAGAAGTTCTGAAACTAGGTCGAAACCTTTTGAAGGTTTCGAAACCAAAACCGAAACTGTGTTATCAATCTTTGATCTGGACAAATACCTTGTCAGGGGCAATTAGTCAAAGCAAACTGATTCATGAGCTTCAGGAGGCTGAGTCATCCTGGCTTTGCCGGCTGTTTGCGCAATCTGAATGTTAATTATGATTATGGAGTTTCTTTCAGCTGTTTGAAGTGCAAAGTTTGGGATTGCAATACTTTTTTTTTTGGGGGGGGGGGGGGGGCCTGTACAAAAGAAAATGCAACCTAGTTGAGGTCTTGAGGGCCATAGAACAAGGAAAATTTCATTTCTGCCGTCTCTTTAATCTTTGGTGGAGTGATCTTTTTAAGGGGCCAGGCCACACATATACCCTTTCAGGTATTGCTCTTTTCGAGTTGTGGATAAGCTCAAGATGATACCACTGCTAGTGATCCCCACGATGTCGCCAGATCCAAGGTTCATGTTATGGGCATTTTAAGGACACATTGAAGGTTCATATGGTGATGTTAAATAGAAAGATGTATTAGATATTGTCATTTTTATCACCTCAATTGACTTTACGGTTTTAGTTGAAAGCTTACGACAGCAGTTTTAGATAATATCATAGCAATTGAAGCCATAGGGTCAAAAACCCTACCTATTCCTGGAAAGCAATCTGAGTATTTGGCTCTATTACATTGCGGGCTTCCTGTTGAAAGATTGTCGGTCATGGTGATTTTAGCTCGCGGGTTGAGAACTTGAGAAGTCTTAGCTGATATTGACATCTTTAGAACCAAATGGCGCGTACTTGATTCATTGTTGATATCTGTTACTGGTAATCTGATTAGTGTCCAAGTTATCTGAATTAGCAACCAAACCAAAGCTGAACAATAATTCCGTCACATATTTCAGGTTAAATATGCGAAAGTATGAATTTCTCACTCTACAAATTCTTGGTTCTAGATATCCAAATCTTATCTGGTTTGATATTGGTACTAACTGAGCTGGGGTTTCTGGAATGAATTCAGGATATCTAAAATTAGAAGAAACATCCTGCCAACAACCTGTCAGCTTTTCTCATGGAAGAGGATGATATCAAATGGACTCTCCAGCAGAAAGCAAAGGGATTGTGATTTCCATCATGTGGCAGCTGGCCCATGTTATTTCTTCTCGTGGGCACTTGACAGTAATGGTCGTGGCTTTCAACAAGCCCTACCAAACAACGACCAATCTGCAGCAATCAAGTATATACAGTGAGGAGTACTATACTTTTTGTTGGAGATGAAAGTTCTCTCTCTGAGTGAAAATGGATCTTTTCAGAGAATAGTTGAATCATTTTTTTTCTTTTATTTTGTACTGTAATTTGTTTACAAACACTGATTAAATCTTTGATCAGATAATAACTTGTGCAATTTATTTTTATTATTAACAGATACACCAAAGGTAAAAGCAAAAAAGGATCGGTCTCTCTATGAATCATGATGACATTTATGAGGCGGTTGGTCCCTCTAGCTTAACTTTCAAGTGGGCCGACAACGTAAAGAGCTTTAGAATGTATGGTGGGATTGCGCCCTGCTTGGTTATGTGAAGCCTTCTTCTAGACATGCTGGCACCTTGGTCCTAAACTGAGTGAGTTCAGAATATATTGTTCATTTCTCTGCTAAATCTCCTGCTTTCATGTGTCATAATAATATGTTTATTCTGTTAATCCCTACTCGCGACTAAATAATGATCAAGATCTTGACAACTGATTGTTGGTGATGGATAAGTTTTTCAATAAAGCAACCGTGGAATTTCCTCGTTGAATGCACGTGCAAAGATTTCCTTGAATCTTTAGGCGAGAGATTCAAGAGATTGAGAGACTATATTGGAAATTGTAATCTTTATTCTCATAGTGGATTTTTGCTGCTGCTTTGTCGTGTAGTTTTTTCTTTAAGGGATTTTCACGCAAATCTTAATATCTTTTGTGATTGTTATTAATTGATTATTCTTTATATTTTGTCTAGATTGATGTTTTGGATTTGATTTATAGTTTCGCAAGAAATTTGTGATCTACTTGTGATGTCAAATCCTATTACTTAGGGGTAATTGCTCGAAACCCCCGCAACATTCCTCTTTTTTTTTTCCCCCACTTTTTCCCCTAATTTTTTTTTCCTTCACTTAACCCCCTTCCGCCCCCACTCCGTTAAAAGGGTATTGTTTAATGACTTTCATACCTTCCATGAATTAAATGCTTTTCAGTTCGAAAATACTATTTGCCTCAATGTTTTGCCTCCCGTTTGCGCTCTTCGCCTGACGGGCCGCATCATCTCTCTCTCTCTCTCTCTCTCTCTCTCTCTCTCTCTTTGTGTGTGTGTGTCCCCTTCCCCACCGCCATTGCCGCTTCCCTCCCCAAACCGTTGCCGTCCCCCCACCTTGCCGACCTCCCATTCCTCCCGGGCTGGGCCCGCCCTCCCTCTCGCTCCTCCTCGTCGCCAGATCTGGCGGCAAGGAGGAGGAGGGAGGAGGTGGAGGGGGAGAGGAGGCTGGCTCCCCCCTCCTCGCCTTTGTCCTCCTCCTCACCGCCAATCCTCGTCTCGCTGCCCTGGTGGCGAGGAGAAGGAGGGAGGGGGGAGGCGGTGTAGATGGCCCATCCTCCTCTCCCCTCCCTCCTCGCCACCAGATCTGGCGCGAGGAGGAAAAAGAGGGAGAGGGAGGGGAGAGGAGGCTAGGCCCGCCCTCTCCTCGCCCTCCACCTCCTCGATTAGAGAGAAAATAGGTTGTGATTTTGGAGGGAAGATGTAATACTCGACTTTAATTAATCTTGATTACAAATAATTGGATTATATATTTTTCTATTTAGATTCTCATTATATAGTTATCTGTGATTGAACGAGGAGGGATGGAAGCGGGTGAGGTGGGCGGACTACGGGGTGTGCGGCGGGGGAGGTGGGAAGGGGGTGTTGGGATTTGAGTCGAACAAATAGTCCCACATCGGCTAGACGTGGGGATGGTTGGGTATATAAGGATTTTGGCAACTTCACCTAAAAGGTTAGTCTTTTGTGATGGTGTCCCAAGTCCTTCAAGTGGTATCAGAGCCATGCCCCGAACTTAGTCGTGTGTGTGGGTGATGTTCGACGATATAGATCCCCCAATGGCGCAAAAGCGCAATGGGCCTGATCACCCCAATGGCGCAAAAAGGCGCAATAGGCTCTGTGAAGCTAATGTTGGGCTCTCAAGTAATTTGAGAGTGGTGCTCCTTTGCAATGGGCGCGCCGTCTCCTACGCGGTGTAAATGAGTGACCGACTACAGTTGGTGCTTCACATAAGGCGTGCCGCCACCTCAAAGATAGTTGAGCTTGCAGGGAGACTCTTTATTTAAGGGGGATTGTTGGGATTTGGGTCGAACAAATAGTCCTACATCGGCTAGACGTGGGGATGGTCTTGGGTATATAAGAATTTGGGCAACTCTACCTAGAAGGCTAGTCTTTTGAGATGGTGCCCCCAAGTCCTTCAGGGGGGAGGCGGGTCAGCGAGGAGCAAGGGGATGTGGAAGGAGGTTGGGTGATGGGGAGGGGGACCGTTGTCGTTCCCTGGAGAAGGAAGAAGGAGAAGATAGAAAAGGGAAGGGTATTTTGGACTTTTTCACAAGGGTAGCTGTGTCTAAAAATATAGTGGCATACTTATAATATTTTGTGGGGTACCTTCATCAGTTTTTTAGGTGGCAATATCTGATCCCCGTGAGAATGCACTTCTCATCTCTTCACTTAAATTTTTTTAAAAAAAACTATTCTATTCTATTTAAAAAAAATCCTAAAGGCACCTTCATAACAAGCTGATGAACAACCACAATGGATCGTCGACTTCAACGCGCCCCTGCGTAGCCATCCCCCCGTCGGTGATCTCCCATTTTATTATAGATTTTGAAGATGAACACCATGTTATATGACAAAACATCTTCGCAAAATGCACTTCAAATATAAAGGTAACTTGGTGTTCGCCTTCAAATCTATGCAAAACATCCTGCGAGAGAGCCTCGGGAAAGAAGAAGATCATCAAACACTACATCGACCTGGAAAAGGACTCTCGTATGACATATTTTTCGCTCCTATGCTCTCTCCATTTTTGTTTTAGATTTTTTTATCAATCAAAATGTGTTTCAGATTTCTTCCCACAAAACAAAAACTGTATTTTGATTCAACTTAGAGGAAGTAGTTCGTTGTAGTAAAAAAAAAAGGCCAAGAGACTAATAATGCAAACACATTGAAGGTTAAAGTGAAGAGATTTGTGCAAAAATTTCATTAAATCTACAAAAGCTTATTTTTCGATGTATATAATAAACAATGATGTGTAAATGAACACGAGATACTGATAACTTTGTCATGTGTATGCTTAATTTTTTAAGTGATCCTAAAAATTGTCACGTTTCAGAGTCTTTATAGGACAGTGATCATAATCACAATTTTTTTTATTAGGGCTACAATCATAGTTGCAATCTTCTTTATTAGGACTGCGACCATGATTTCAGTCCTTATAGAAATACCTTTTTTTTGATTCTTTGTGCTCAGAAAACAATTAGAAAATGGAGTTTTATAAAGACTGCGACTACAATTGATGTCCTCTCAAAAAGGCACCATTTATCAGTGTATATGAGATCGCATGGTCACAATCCTCACAAAAAATTAGAAAAATGGGGTTTTATGAGGACTGATCACGATCGTAGTCATCTCGAAAGGCATCATTTATCAATGTATATGAAGAGTGCAGTCATCATCGCAGCCCTCACAAAACAATTAAAAAATTGGAGTTTTATGAGCTCTCAAAGGTACCATTTATCAGTGTATACGAGGATCACAGTCCTCGAAAAACAATTGGAAAAATGATATTTTATGAGGATTTCGACCATAATCATTGTCCTCTCAAAAAACACAATTTATCAGTGTATATAAGACTGTGATCATGATCACAGTCCTCACAAAATAATTATGACAATAAGGTTTTATGAGGACATCGATCACTACCATGGTCCTCTCAAATGGCATCATTTATCAGTGTATGTGAGGACTGTGAATCGCAGTCCTCAAAAAATAATTAAAAATTGGGATTTTATGAGGAATGCGATCATTATTACAGTCTTCTCAAAATGCATAATTTATTGGTATATATGAGGACTGTGACCATGATCGTTGTCCTCACAAAATAATTAGAAACAAGATATTTTGTGAGGATTGCGATTAATTAAGATTACTACCAGAATTGTAGTCATAATAAAGACTCAGAAATATGATACTTTTGTGAGGATTGCGATCATGACTGCGGTCCTCATTGTGAGGACTGCGACCTTGTGAGGACTATGATCATGACTGCGATCCTAATTGTGAGGACTGCGATCATGGTCGCAGTTCTAATTGTGAGGACTGCATGGCGGCGTAGAAGAAGACGTGATTTGCCTGTTTTTCGCTGGTGCATGGCAGTGTTGAAGACGAGGTGTCGACCAAGTTAGCACTGTTGCATGGCGGCATTGAAATCGATGCAGGTTACAGTTGCATGGAGGTATTAATGATGTTGCATGCATGCACGCTGCATGGGTGCGTTGAAGACGAGATGGGCAGACGTTCAGCATGCATGGGTGCATGCATGCTAGCTGAACATGAAATGGTGGTGACACCACTGCATGGCAGTGCGGGAGACGAGGAGATGGCGTTGCATGGTGCTCGGGCGACGCAGAGGTGAGAAGGTGAATAGGCGTGAATTTACGAATGAAACGAAAGAAAATGACTGTAACCAAATTAATTCATATCTCGAATTTAACTCACACCCAATTAGACTTGTTTAGGTAGGTATATGATGATCAATTGGAACCTTTTCGTCGAAACGGGAACAACTCTTTCAAAATACTACTCCTTAGCAGTGAATCAATTATTCCAATGAAATTTTTTTCTCTGGAATGAGAACGATGAGGGGGAAGCGAAAGAGGAAGGTCAGGCGGGAGAGAACAAGGGGGAGGATGACGGGGGGGTCGGGGGGAGGAGCCAGAGGCAGGCGTGGAGGGGGAGGCGGGAACAAGGGCGGGGAGGGAAGGGAGGTCAGCGGGAAAAGGATGTCGGAGGCGGCGGAGGAGGATAGGGTGAGGACGGCGAGGGAGGGGCGATGGGGAGGGAAATGCTGGAACAAAGGAGGAGGCGAGAGATAATCTGGGTATTTTAAAAATATTAGTGGGTGTTCTTAATTAAACAATGTGGGTGTCTTTATGTTTGAGTGCCTTAGTCAATTCGATGGATGCTTGTATCCGCGCTCTACTTTGTGATCTGGCGTTTTTACGTGGGAGCCTTAAACAACATTCATATTTGCGAGATGGTGATGGTGTGAAATATCTAAAAAAACCCATTCGCCAACCAAACTCACGAGGTCCTTTTTTCTGTTTTTCCTCCCCTCTTTTTCGGGCAAAAACAAACAGACGAAAATATCCAATAAACAAAAAAAAAAAGAGTTCCCGACACAGTGAAATCAACGACAGGGGAAAACCAAAATAAAAATAAAATAAAAGTCTAGAGTTTCAGAACAATCTCCATCGTCGTCATCTTCATCTTCCTCCTCTCAATTGGATGGCAGTTGGGCCCGCGAACCCATGAAGTGGCGCCGGTCCGTGAAGCGGAAGCTCGATCAGATCGAGGGCGCTGGAGACGGCCGCGGGCCCCACCGTAGCCCCCAGACTGTCGGTGATGCCAATGACGTGACGGCCCGCGTCGAGGTAGACTACGAGGTCTCCGCGCTGCGCGAAACCCTGGCCAGCCAGCAGCAGACGATCCAAGATCTGAGCTTGGACCTCGAGGAGGAGCGGGACGCCGCCTCGACGGCGGCGAGTGAGGCCATGTCGGTGATCCTCCGCCTGCAGCGGGAGAAGTCCGAGGTCCAGATGGAGTTCAGGCAGTTCAAGCGGTTCACCGAGGAGAAGATGGCCCACGATCAGCAGGAGCTCCTCGCGTTTGACAATCTCTTGTTCAAACGCGAGATCAAGGTCTACAAGCATCGCCTCCTGAGCTACGGATCGATACCGGCGATCTCGACCCCAAACCCCGCAAAATTTCGACTTGCCCAATTGTGATTACCCTCAGCTAACGTGCACGATCCCGGGGCACGAACAATTACGGCGATGATTGTGAAAGCCCAATTGTTGAAATGTACTCTCCGACGACTCTGGATCAGTTGCAGAATTTGGAGACTAGGATTTATGAGATGGACGCGGAGAAGAAGGCAGTTGTGGGGTCTGATTCGAGGTTGGTTAGGGATTTGGAAGAGGAGTTTAAGAATGAGGAGGAGGAGGAGGAAGAAGAGAACGAGCAGTCTTCGGGTGGCAGTGACCGTCACTTGGAGGACGATGATGATAAGAGTGCCAGGGTTTATTCGATAGATGCAGTTCACGCTTTGCCGGCAGCCGAGGTGAGCAATGAAGAGGATGATGATGATGTGGGTGTAGAGAGGCGAAAGGGTATTGAGGATAAAAGGGAAAATGTTGCAGAGGATGGGGATATAAAGAAGCTTTACATGAGGTTGCAGGCTCTAGAGGCGATCGGGAGTCCATGTGGCAGGCTATTATATTGATGAGGATGGAGAAGGCGCAGCTGGTGCTTTTGAAGGAGATTGCTCAGCAGTTGTGTAAGGAGGTGGTGCCAGACCGGAGGAAGACAGTGAAGAATCCATCTTTGATCTCGAAATTTTCATTAGCTGCTGTAATAAAGGTAATTTCTTTTTATCAGTTTTTTGTTTGGACACATTTGGTTAACTGCTATTCAGCTGTCTAGAAAATTTTATATTCTGAAACTATACCCCATGCGATAGATCTACATGAAAGAATGGAAACAGAAGCTAATGTGAAGTCCTTACTGGCACTAATATTGTGCTTCGTTATTCTTTTTGGCAGAGAGTTTAATTGTTGTAAAAGTACTTATTTTGTTAGTTTATTCAATTTTTTACTTCAGCAATGTAGATTACAGAGTCATCTGTTTTGGATGAAGCTTCTAAAGAATTAGTGGACTATGATAATATGCACAGGAATTTGTGGTATCACATTCTGCGTATATGGTATTGAATGGTTAGGTGACAACAGCTCTCCAAATTTCAAATTCAAAAACATGGCTATGTCTATCCATAGATAGTTTATCTGTATACAGTTATACTCTTATATTTGTTTGAATTTATATTTTAGAAGGTGAAAGCATACAGTTGAACAGTTGACTCATATTCATAAAGTGTGTTAGACTTGACAGAAAACATAAGCTTTAAAACTTCTCATTTTTAATTAAATCTTTTAAAATTCGTTAAATTAAAAATATAAAATTAGTACAATCATCTAAAGATCCGCATAAGTTATGTGGTATGTGTGTATGCATTGTGACAGTGTCTCTGCGGAAGAACCTAAGTCAGGACTGCTTAGCATACACATCATCATCTGCAGCCGAGGAGTTACAATATGAAGAAAGTGGAGACATAAGTGAGAATGAAGAGAATGAAGATGAGGTGTTTCGTTGTCACATGGTTGCATTAGTTGCAAACTAGAGAATTTTAGGTTTACTGGAAGTGAAAGAGGATGGGAAAAAAGACATCAGATGTTTGAAAAGCCTGGGTATAGTAAAATGGTAGATGCCATTATTTAACATGCACAAGTAGGGTATATGAGGAGAGTGAGAAGAGGGTGGAAATTTTATTGGAGATGGTGAGATATTTTTGCTGATGATGGCATGGAGGTGCAAGTACTGAAAGATCATGCATACAGAAGAATAGGATTAAAACAGTTGGTAGAGATTGTGTACTAAAATGTATGTTTCCACGTGCAAAACACTGTACTACATCACAGTTTTGAGCCAAATAGTATAGCATTATTCTTTAGAATCGATTATGCAAAAACATGCACTGTACACTTCAGATGGCATCAAGATCTTTTCTAGAACCACGATTTGGAAATTAGTTAACATATGGATGAACCTTAAAGAGTAAAGTAATAACCGAAGAAATTAATGTCATTTTTTTTGGAAGTAAAACAACCATAAAATCCTTCACCTTAATGTCTGATATTCAAGAAAATTGTGAATGCATTTGTAAGCGTCCCAACAAGCTGTGGCACTGATGATCACACAATAGTGCAGGGTACCCATGGACAGATCAATTGAAGACATCGAAAATGCTGACATCCTGGGCGAGTTGTACCATATAGTGTCTCCTGATTCTCCATTCCTGATTAGCATGGGGAAAATGTTACATGGGGGCTTCTTTTTCTCTCTTTCTTGTGCTTTGTTTCTGTGCACTCGTGATTCGATTCCTACATGCCCTCATGATTTGATTCCTACACAGCCTTTCGTACCTCATTGTTTCATCTCAGTCTATTTATATGTTTACTGGTGATGGGGCTTCCTTTGCTCTCTTTTCATTGCAAGCTTTCTTCTGTACTCTTTCCTTTGTTCCTACCTGGCCTCATGTATCTTCTGAAGTCTATTTTCATCTTCCTGAATTATGCAAATAGAAATTACTTGAATACCCCCATTATTAGTTAGGAGGCTTCTTGTTATCTGTTTTTCTTTTGATGGTTCTTTTGTACCATTGTCTTTAACTCTATATATATTCTTATAACTTTTGAACTCTATATTAATCTTCTCAATTGGTATATAATTTTAATTGAATCATCTATTACTTGTTAGGTGACTTTCTGACATCTTTTTTCTTGTGTCCTTTCCTTTCTTCCTATCAAATCCCTTTATTCTCGTTTGCTATATTGTGTCTCTTTCTTCCCACATGAGAGGCATTTAATTAATATTTGCTATCATCTCTTTTAGATTTAATATTTTTTGCCAGAAAATACAAACTTCATCAATGCAAATTTAGGTTGAAACTCACTTAATCTCCTAGGAGATGATTGAATCATGAGTTCTGTTTATCCTTGGAATTGCATTTAATTAGCCTTGCTGATTTGGACCTCACAATCACAGAGGGTAAGAAATAAATACACCGGAAATAACATATCTGCATTTTTTACTTGCTTGTTTTATATTTAAGATATTATAATTGATTTGGTTTGAAGTTAGCTGGACATCTCAAATTTTAAGTTTTTTGACTTGTTGGAAACTTGGTCACTTGAGGATACTTCTTGGACATTCCAATGGAACTTTTAAAGTTATATATCACTATTCTGTTGAACTCTTTGTGCTTTTGTGTGCAAGATATTAGCAACTAGGTTGTATCAAATAAATGTCAAGTTTTTTGTTGAACTGTGAGCCGATTTCTTTTGTTGAGAGCTTAATGGCAATTCAATATATTCTCATACACATCTAGGATATATAGCTGATATCATATTTTTAGAAGGTTCCCATGTCTGGCCCTTCCTGACACTTGACATCCATGTCATAGTAGACATAACATTGTTTGGTTCTGTAAGGTATTATACTTTAGATGTGTTTTGTTTGTATGCATAAACTGAGACTTTATCCCACTCACTTCATGACGGCTACACAATTTTGTATTCTTTTCATTTCAGTATGTTGACTGATTGCTTTATGTTGTGATTGTATCTCTGGTTATCTCATGCATGATGACCATACATTTTAATTTTATTCGTCACATATATGTTTCTGCTGTGCCTCACATAGATGTTCATCGAATGGTTTGGTATTGCTGCTCTAACAACTGCTCTAATGTTTAACTCTCCTCTGATGTTATCATGTTTTATTCTTCACATCTATGTTGACTGCTTTCATTTTATTCTTCACATCTATGTATTGTCTTTTAATTTTAATATTTGATGTTACTGCTCTAATGTTTATTGAAGATCTATACTCTTGGATAGCAGCTTCTCATTGTTAGTTTTTTTAACTACACATGTAATCATTATTATTTTAAGTTGTACTTCTGGATTTTTTTTTTCAACTAAGCGTTTATCAACCTATTGTTCTGTTGTTATGAGTAGCATGGCCTGACAAGTCTGAAGCTCATGTTAACTTTTAATGAGCCTGGAGCTAATAAATTGGTTCTAGGCAAGCATTTCATAAGTTTGTTGAAGCCTACTTCCTCGAGACCTTTATATTGGTATCAGTTCATTTCGCTATTTGTCTTTTGGGAATAATAATTTCAATAATTATCACCATCAAGCCTTTTCCCAAAGTCGTTGGGTTAGCCGTATGCGTAGCTCTTTTACTGAACTTATAGGAGAGTAGTTTTCTGGATGCAAGGACTTGGTTGGCTGGTTGGTGCCTCTAGCTAGTTGTACTAAAGAGCGTATAGCATCTGCTTGATTGTCTATAATTGGCTATATTGCTATCTAATATGAATTCTTCCATGTACTTTTCATTTGTTTCCCTTGGATTTATTTGTCTCCTTGCTTTTATCCAGTGGGTACTGTGCTTCATTTTCTGAAGAAAGAAAGCAGCTCGAAGCAAGTATGTCACTATTTATTTTCAGGAACATGATATTTTTGCTGTGTGTAAAGCCTCATAGTAGTAATTTTTTATTGTTTTATGTATTATCAGGTTCTCCTTCGGACAAACTAACAACAATGTTGGTTTAATGCTCCTCTTAGACAAGTCACCTCGTTTGAATCAATGGCGATGTCTCACGAGTACTCAAGGATGATCACACCTCTCTTTGCAAGTTTTCCGTCCTGTATATGTTGGGTGTATGCCTGATCCTGTCAATGACAAAATGAAAATTGATCGCGTGGTCTATTTGGGAACATTCTTTTAACATGTTTTCACGGCTTTTTGTATTTTTCTTTTGTGTTTTCACCCAGTTTTTTGTCCAGCTTGATTTTCCTATGGTTAATGAGTAAACCATGGAACTGTATAGGGAAGAATTCGCTTGGTTTGTTGACATTTGGCTCGAGGAATGAATATTTGTTTTCCTCTTCTGTATAACAAGTTTATGCATTCTGCTCAAGTCCAATCTCTTTCGCTTGGTCCATCCTTTTCTCCCAGGTGATTATGGGGTAAAGAGGATTTTTTTTCTTGTTCTGTGTACCCTCAAATTTCTGATGTCAACCTTTTATTTGGTCTTGGATATATATTATGTCAACTGTCCACTTAGACCCTCTCTCATTGGGCGTTGAAATAGTTACAGCCAGCGTGGGCAGCTATTTTTGACTTTTTTTTTTTGATAGTCATAGAAATTCTTTCTATTTTGTCCTCTGAAGGATAGACTAGCAGCGGTGGGACGCTCGCAATTATCCCTTTCGTTCTCGATTAGCCATTAGTAATTTCATTATTAAGACCCAAGGCATTGTAGACGACGCAATGCATTTCTTGAATGAGCGATTAAAAATTTTGATGTGGGAAAGAAACGATTACAAAAGAATACGATTACAATAGAATATAAGAGAATGATGTAAACTTTCGACCCTCGTGCATTTCGAGCATTAGATGAGATCTCCACGAAGCTTGCATTATTGGGTCCAAAGGAATCAGATCTCGCCTGTCACTGTCTATTGGGTCCACAATATTCATTCTTGAAGATCCAAATATAATTTGATAGCTTATATTTTATATAAGAAATCAGAGATTTCCTTCTTTCACTCAACCACGGCTTTGCCCACACTTTTAAATCTTTGTTGGTTCTCCTACCAACCCCGTGTGAAACGCGTATCGTCTCCAAATCTAAATTTTGTTAATTCCCAACCCAACCACCCTGGTTGCCCCCAAGTGCAGCACTGCCATCTGCCTCCCCATAAATATAGTATCGAGTTGAAATACAAGAAGCACAATTACAAAGAGGGAAAAAAAAAATAGTACAAGTTATGTCGATTATGTGGAGAATTCTGTTTCCGGCTCCTTCTTCTCTCAGCTCTGCCATGTCGGTGATCAGCGTCGTCTCTCTGGCGTGCTTCGGGGTCTCCGAGGTCTACGGCGTACACCTCGGTTACTCCAAGTTCTGGAACGTTGGTAGCAAGAAAAGGGTTAGTGGCCTCACAATCTCGAGCAGGGCCGGGATGTTCTTTCTCTATGCGCCCGCCGCAGTGGCGGCCGCGGCCTCCTTCTTTGTTCCGGGCGCGGTGGTCGGCCTGAGGGCTCAATTGGTCAGCACGGCGCTTGCCATTCACTTCTTCAAGAGAGTTCTTGAGGTATTTGCCAAAATTTTCACAATCCTTTGTCTTTATTATTTCATTAGCTATGATCATGTTTGTTTGGCTTTCGAGATTTTTAGCTTGTAGTTTATTTTAAAGTTGTAGATAGAGATTTGCAAACTACAATATACGAATCTTAAATTGTAGTTTAGTCAAATAATTTTTGAGTTACAGAAAAATCCATTATGAGTGGATTTTTCTAAACTAACAGTAAAGATATCTTTTGGAGGTAACGAACTGTAGATCAGTAAACTACAAATACTAGCCAAATGAACCTCAGTTTGGTCTTCTAAAGCTATAGAGCTGAACTTTAGAAAACTTAATCTCATGACCTCAAAACTTTTTCTATCATGCAGGTCTTGTTTGTTCACCAGTACAGCGGCCGAATGCTTCTTGACTCGACGATCATCATATCCCTCAGCTACACTATCCACACCGTCGTCATGATCTACGCGCAATATCTCTGTCAGGGCATGCCCGAGCCCGCAATCGACTTGAAGTACCCGGGGATTCTTCTCTTTCTCATAGGCATTGCCGGCAACTTCTACCACCATCTCATCCTCTCGAAGCTGCGCAACAAGGATGACAAAGGGTACAAGATCCCGAGGGGAGGTCTGTTTGGGCTGGTCATTTGCCCGCATTATCTCTTCGAGATCGTAGGCCTCTTGGGGGCCTCCCTCATTGCGCAAACGATGTTTGCGTTCTGTTTCACCTTTGGATCGATGTTTTATTTGATGGGGAGGAGCTCGGCCACGAGGAGATGGTACGTCTCCAAGTTTGAGAATTTCCCTGGAGAGGTCAAGGCTCTTGTGCCTTGTGTTTTCTAGATGAGAAAATGGTGGTGATTTGTTTCTCTAATCAATAATGCTGTGGGAAACGCACTAATAAAGAGTATTGGAGAAGTGTGGGCTGACTTCCTTGGTGTCAAGAAATTTTTATTTTATTCATGTGGGATTTAGATTGGTTGTTTGTATAAATTGTTGAGTTCTATTGAGTTACCATCATGTAAGAGTTGCCCTGGGGATGTTGTTATCTGTTGTTCCTAAGCTGTATTATTTTTATCATTTTAGATATTTTAACTTGCTAAAATCTAGTGCTTGAACATGCAATAATAAGCGACAAATAAAATACAATATAAATCAAGATAAATGAATAAATATACAACATGAAAACGAAGCTAGACTATAAAGGAAGCAGTTGTATTAGTCACTGTTTTAAAAGACAAAAATCCCCTCTATCCTCGGGCATTGAAGCGGTGGTGTCAATTAGCAGTACAAGATATCCCGGAATGTACCAGCACCCAGCGTGAGCACGATCACTTACTCAGATGAAGAATGATTGTCCGCTGGAGAAAATAAAATTTAATTTAAAATCAAAGAACATAACTCTTTGCGAGAAAAAGTTCAAAAGATGGAGAGAAGAGAAAGCTTGAAAGCTTATTGTTGTGTATTAGCTTTGCATTGAGGTGGTCTATTTATAGGTGAAATTAGCACCCCAGTCCAATAGCTCAATCGTCCTCGGATTTTGAGATCTGTAACAGTCAGCAATAAATGGTCAAAAATTGAATCAGCAAAAAAAAAAAGAATAAAGAAATAAAAAAAAATTGCGTAGTACACGTGGACGTGTCGATAGCGAGGCGGCCAGTGTGGCGTGCATGTGCGAGTATGGTGTACCCGACCCATAACATTTAAATCATAACAACAAGAGGAGAAAAAATTGGTATTTAAACACATTTCCTTCTCATATCCCATCTCATGTGAAACTAAATAAATAAGCTAAAGTGTACACTATGAGAAAATTCTATTCTTTGATCGTGTCCACTCAATCCCAACAATATCAATATTTAAAAAAGAAAAAGAAAAATATTTTTTATATATTTAGATTATAGTGTTTGTTTCAACAAAGTTTGCCATCGATTGTGTTATAATTGGTGGATCGAGCTATAATTTGCAATTTGTTATCTAACTTATAAAACACAAATGACTAAGTAAGAGAAGATCGGGTCGAATCCAGCCTAAGACCCTTTGATGTTCTAATTAGATCTTCCTCGAGATGGAAATTTTCTGTGGAGGTAATAGAACATTACTAAAGTTAGAGTAGTTTAGGCTTTAGGCCATACCTTTCCAATGGGGTTCGGTTCATGTGTGTGAGTCACATACACATATAATAAGAGGGTCAATCGGGCGTTGACATGTGTATTGATTCTCTTATAATATGTTATGTGTGGGGACCTCACACACATATTATAAGAGATTATAAGAGTTCCAATCCACGTGTCAACGCCGGATTGACCCTCTTATTGTATATGTGTGTGGCTCACACACATAAATCAAATCCTTTCCAATGGGACAATTAGGTATATTTATATGGTAGTCGGAGGACATTATGCAACTTCCATATGGTTTTTACTTGTCGTTTTTTGACCGGAGACTAGAATTAAAAGTTTGTAAGGAGTTAAAATTTGAATAGTAAAAATAGCATTGAGAATGATAAAAGTAGTATTAGGAATGATGAAAGTAGTGTTGGGAATGATAAAATTAGCATTGAGAATTGTAAAAATAGTATTAGAATTCAAAATAAACGACTAAATTGAGACAAAATTTTAAGGAAAAAAAAACATAGTACTGTTCTTGGAGAGAAGGAGTATGTCTTTTGACCGGGTCAGAATAGCTTGCCGACACTGTGACGCCAGCGAGATTTGTGTCGCGCTGAGGTGGCGTCACCACAGCTCTTTGGTCCCTTCCTTTTCGGCCTTCCGACTCTACTGCGCTCATAGGCTAACAAACGGGGGAGAGCATAGGAACTGAGGCCTTGGGCTATTCAGGCTGGCCCAGCCCGATTTCAACTGCTCAAACTATATTTATATTGTATGTATATAGTTTTTACTTTTTAGATACATAATTATACTTGCTCCAGGCGTGTGAAAAATAGATTGGGGTTCTCTTCATTAATGAAAATCAGTAGACTATATAATTTTTCGATAATAAGAACTATATATTTATATGTAAATACTTATAATGAATAAGTGCAATATATGGACATTCCTAAGTTAAATTTATTTAGAATAACTATTATTGTTTATATAATAGTTGATGGTTGGATTAATAATTAGTCGATTTACGGATTCTCATTAGTGGAAGGAATTTGTTATAAAAAAAATATTTAAATAAGAGTATATTTTTTAGAAAATTCTAGTTTACAAGTTACATGGATGATTCTTTCTTTATAATACTTATTTCTTGTACTTTTATTTATAAAAGTTTCAAACCAGTTTGAAGAGTTTGTCATAATTAGTGATGACATATGTGAAATTATGAATATTATCCATACACATTTATGCATTTGCATGTACATATACGCACATTTTTCATGTGTTTTAGAACTACATGTGCAATACACGTGTCGCATTCGTCCGGTTTTCAATCTGGTCTTGCGAACTATGGTAACTATGGAATGTGTATATGAGTGACAATGGGTTAGATTCGGCTAAGATCCAACAACATTCATTTCTGGAGATTCATTATAAATTTTTAGGGTTCATTTAGGAATCGAATCTATTAACAGAACTAGGGTTTAGGGAGGATTTAAATTTACTTTTTTTTTTATTGGGTTCGGAAACTCAAATCTAATTTTAAGAATCTAAACCAAAAAATTCGAGTCGAATCCGGATAGGGTTATCAAATAATAGAGGTCTATTCCACCCATAAATGTATAAGGCCTACTCCTTTTTCGGCTAAATTACATAAACTATCATGTACTCTCTTCATCTGTCTTTAAAAAAAATTATCATATACTTTAAAAATTGCAATAAACTATCATAATTTTCATAAAACTATCAAGCATTATTCCAATGGTGATAAAATGATCACATGGTTGTCATAAGGTTTAGAGATACTTACGTCATAAAACGTTTGTATGATGTTCACATGATTATTTTCTTAATATTGGACTGAGGTATGATATATTTATGAGAATTATAGGAAAAATTCATGATCTTGACCAGATAAAAATTAATAATAGTGTAATTAGCTTTTTATATATTATTATTACTATTGTTATTATTGATTGTGGCCCAGGCCAATAACGAGGACTGTGTGTTGCAACTTAGCGCCTTCTTGCAACAAATAACTTGAGAAACTCAAGCAATGGAGATAAACGCACTTGGGAAGTACCCACACGATAAGAAAAGAGAAACAAGAGAGAAAACAAGCCAACACAATATTTAACGAGGTTCGGCAAGTTGCCTATGTCCTCGGGGCAAAGGAGAGAGAGATTTTATTGATTCAACAATCAATTACAATTTGTTCTTTTCTTCAAGAAATTTCTAAAAGGAATTTTTTAATGGGATACGAGAGGGATACAATTTATAAGGGCTCTAACCCTTATTTATAGTCAGAGAGTCGCAGGGATTTAAGAAATTCCAATTGGATTCGACTTTAATTCAGAAACGAAGATTGAATCCTAAAAGGAGAAATAAATCTGCGCCCAGATACGCCTGTCGGCCAACTGGCCAGTCAACCGACCATCTCCCTCGGTCGACCGGTCAGTCGACTGGGTCCAACTGAGAGTAACTCGTGCCAGTCGGTCGAATGTGCCGGTGACCATTCCTTTGCCAAGGCCGACCGGGTGGTCGACCGGACCATGCCTATGCACGTCATGCACACCGGTCGACCGGGCAGTCAACCGGGCTTTGTCCTGACCTGATGCAAGCTCCGTTCTCACTCCTTTTTTGCTTTCGATCTCTGGGCTATTTTCCCGATAAGTTTAAAAACTCTTTCGATGTCTTTTTATCTCCTCTATCTCCTCTCTCCCTACAATTCTCCACTTCGGTGAAGATTTTTCAAATCTGAATCGAAGTCTAACGAACATCTGGCGAAATCGACACACGATCTTGGTGAAATCAACTCACGATCTCGGCTTAAGCAGTCCGAAAGAAATCGAGACACGATCTCGACTTGGCCAACAGACAAAACTGTGAAATCACCTAGAGGGGGGGGGGTGAATAGGTGATAGTGCTAATCTAGAAATTAAATGCGGAAGAATGCGGAAGCTAAAAACTATTTTGTAACACACTTAATACAACCAACAAGTGTAGCCGAATTCCCCGTGAAGGGCTCTAGACTAATTCCTCTTGATTCCCCTAGATAAGGGTTGAGGTGCTATATGAAGCTCTTGTGGTTAAGTACAAGTGAGGCACACAAACACAACCAAGCATATAATGGATAGACAATATGAAATAATGCAAGGCAACACAAGCAATATGAATGATATGAATGATGAATGATGCTTTGCACAATATAAAGAGAGAGGGTTAGAGAGACAATGGATCAAACGCAAACACAAGGATATGTTTCGAGGTTCGAGCCCCTAGCTCTACGTCCCCGCCTTCACCGAGAAGGATTTCTAATCCACTATAGGAGTACCGAACTCCTCTCTCAACCTTACAATGCCACCGAGGCAATACAACCACAATCCACCTCTATCGAAGAGGGATAAGGCCCGTAGCCAACAACCAAACTCCACCTCACAATAGAGGGAGCAAACACAAACCTCAACCTCTACCAAAGAGGGAGCAACCAACAAATGAGGGTTTTCACAATAGGTGGTATATCTCAACCACAAACCTCTTCTTTTTCCCACAAACAAATGATCCTAATAGAATAGGATAGGTGATAGCTCAAGTGTGGAAAAACTAGGTGTTTGGAAAATAAAAACTCAAAGAAAAATACTTGGGAAAACTCTTGTAAAAGATAGAAAATGAAAACCAAGACAAATCTCCCAAAATACTTTTTTCTTTGATTTTTCCAAAAACCTAAAACAAAATAAAGATAGATCTTTTTGGCACTTAAAATCTTTTGAAAACTTGTTTAAAACACTGGAGATATCAGAAAATTTTGGCACAAAAAATCTTATACAAAACCCCCAAGAAATGGGGTATTTATAACCCAAACAGAAAACTAGCCGTTAGGCTGATCTGGCAGCCTGACAGGCTTGCGGTCGGCCGGCCGGTCGACCGCCAACGGTCAAAAATATGACCGTTGCAGCAATCCGGTCGACTGCCCGGTCGACCGCCCAGATACAGAGAGCAGAGCTCTCTGGTCCGGTCGACCGGTTGGTCGGCCGACCCACTGTGCTGCCAGACGTGCACAGCTCTGTGCACGTCGGTCGACCGTGCGGTCGACCGGCCCTTGGTTCGGTCGACCGTACGGTCGGCCGACCTGGCCTGTCAGCCACTGTTCTGGGTCAGAAATTGGGGCAGAAAAACATGTTAAAAATATTTCTAAAAATCTTATAAAATCCCCAAAAATAGTTTTTAACATTTTGCATTGATATATAAATATGTGATAAAAGTTTCAACTCAAATATCAAGCAATTTGAACTATTTTTATGTCTTATCATTTTTATCAAAAACCAAAACATGTATTTTATCAACTTTAATTTTTCAATAGGAAATCTGATTTTTCCTAAAACTCATGAATAGACATATCAAAATAAGTTTGTTTAAGATATGAAGCATGTATGTATATCGAACACATCTAATATACATAAAAACCATTTGAACTTGTTTTGATCTAAACTATTCATGAAAACCAAATCCAATCATAAAACGTGTGTGTGTTGTGCACTTGAGCATATCAACTATACTTATCTTTATACATGGATCTAAAACACACTAAACTATGGATACCTAAGTCTTCTTGATGACCTTCCATCTTCAAGCCGACTCGATCCAAAACGTGATCCACGAGCGAGGCTATGTATGATCTTGATGCTCGGGCCCTGGAATCACCAAGTGAAGGCTTCCAAACTCCTCTTTTTGAAGCAATCACCAACTAATATCTTGATCAATGATCTGTAACTAAAATCACAAGATTATTAGTAAACATAACTACATGAGTTAATCATCATCAAAACTAGAGAGGAAGGCCTCGGGGCCAACAATCTCCCCCTTTTTGATGATGACAAAACTCATGGGGTTATATGTGCATGGATTAAAGTTAAGATTCAAAGAAGCTCCCCTTAACTCATGCATAAACAAATAAACATAAATATGCAATGTTATATATGAAACATGAAGCATGCATAGATATGCATAAATAATAAAAGACTCTAGATACACAATGAAATGTTCAAAAACAAAACATGCTCTAGATACCAATTAAAATTAAACTAAATTAAACTTAATATATGCAAAACATAAATATGCATATATAAAACTTCTCAAATAATTCTCCCCCTTTTTGTCAATCATCAATAAAGGGGTCAAAACAATAAAAATAATATTCTCCCCCTTTTTTGTCTAAAACAAAAAAATATCAATAAGGGGTGACAATCAATTAGGATATCAATTAAAAATATGTCAAAGTAGCATCTTGATACCAATTGAAAGTGAACATAAATCAATCAACAAATGGTATATGCGATATACATTTATGAAGAGGAAGATGTGAAGCTTCCCTACATAGATACATTACATGAAGGAGGGATGACAAGCCCTAATTCACATAACGTACACTATGCAATGCATAAGAGGAGATGTGAAGCTCCCCCTACACACGTGTACCACATAAAGAAGAGATGTCAAGCTCTTCACTACAAGATACACTCATCATGAATCTATATGTAGAAGAGATGTTAAGCTCTCCTTGCATATAGGCAATACAAATCAAAACTTTTCAACATTTCTTTTAAACAAAATTTTGAATTTTCTCACTAAAACAAATTTGATACCAATTAAAAGTATTATTCTTTTTAAACATATGATACCAAATTGAAATTATTATTTTCTATCATAAAGCAAGGGAGTGGAAAAGATAAACCAAATACCAATTGAAATACAAAAACAAATTTTCTCCCCCTTTATGAAATACCAACTAAAACAATGCGTAGGCTTGAAATGAGATATCAATTGAAAAGCAATTGAAAACTAATCAATTGAAACAAAATTGAAACACAAGCTTAGCATAAACACAAACATATATATATGTATGAAAAATAGATACCAATAAAAATTGATATTCTTTGAAATGCAAGCATACATATACGAAAATATATGAGTATACAATAAAAGTCAATATTGATACCAATTGAAAGAATCCAATGATATCAATTGAAACAACAATAATGTCAAGTGTATACCTCATATCCTACCACCCATTCATGCACAAGTTTAAAAGATATTCCAGAAGGGTATACATGGCATGGTCTCCCAACCAACCGCCCTTAGGATGGTAGGGGTTTTCAAAAATTAGATTTGAAAATATAGTATGCTTGAAAAACTTTATCAAATGAAGAATACCGTAACTAGTTATATGAAAAATTTGTAAACTAGTACGAAATCCTTCAAGTAAGGAATAAAACAAAATTATTTTTCATAAAACATGAAATCCACATGATAGTCAACACTCTAATCCAATTTAGCACAAATATGACTCATGAAAACAAAACATGAGTAAACAATGAAGGTAAGTGTACAAATACAATGTTGAAGAACATGATCATGAAAGTATTCAATTAAGCTCAATATTCCTTGAAACATGAAAACTTAAAAATCATCAAAAAACTATTTAAACTTCAAGGTATATGTATGTCCTATACAAACTAAAGTATACATACATATCCAAACACAACGAGTCCACAAAGATATATGCATGAAGGCACGTGGCTCAAAAGGATGTATATGTATAACAATAATTTGGATAAAATGGACATATACATGAAGTTAAACATAAACATAAAACAAATTCAAAAATAGGAATACAAGTTTAAAATATATGGATCATCAAAACTAGACTATACTAGTACATCTAATGGGTTCAAATAAGCATTCAAGCTCAAACACATATAGATTTATTTGTGGCCCACTATATGCACAAATATATACCTAATCTTAATGAAAACTAACATCTAAACATGTAATCAACGCATGATGCATAAACGGGACAAAAATCAACATGATAAACATAAACATGATTATTAAGAAAATCCACATGCTATTAAACATATGATAAACATGATAGCTAAACAAATAGTGAGAACACAAAATAATAGTCCATATTAAACATGGGTGTCTCAAATACTATACATTTATGTCAAGAGTCTAATAATCATGGCATTTTCAAAATAATCTAAAAACAACAAAACATGCTATATATAATAAACATGAAAAGCATGCAAATAAATGGGAGTTAGGGATCGTTACCAAAACCTATGAGGCAACTCTCCATGACTCCAAAACACGGTGGTCCTCCCACCAAACCTCCCTTGAAAGTGATGCATCCAAAAAGTTTCCTTTAAGCATGGAACGCATCCACTCCAAGATACCGTCACTCTCACGTCATGCGAGAGCCCACACCTATATCAAACACAATAGGGGTGGTCTTTGGTACCCATAACTTTTTGGGTCCATGGGAGTTAGTACCTTCTCTAACCCAAGCAAAATTATTTGCTAAATTAGAAACATGTAAACGATCAAAATAAAATTTAGCAAGGTGGCCCTTACGTCCACAATGTGTACAAGTGTACACATGAGCATATAAGTGATGGGTGTGTCCGTGAGGAGCATGTGTATGCTGTGGGGGGTGTGCATGAAAAGATGGAACTTGTTTCTTTCGAAATAAAGATTCCAAACGTGTATGGCCCACAACACATTGGCTCAAAGTGGAGCCCAAACAATCTACATTCTTCTTAAGCAAACAAATATCATCATTAATCCTAGAAGAAGAGGTACATGCAATGGGTGATCTAGGTGAAACTACCCTAGCATGGCAAACATGAGAAACAATATCATTTTTCAAAGATTTATTTTTATTTAAACAAATTTCTAATTCTTTTGAAATAAAATCAATTTCTCTTTTTAAAGAATCATTATCTTTTAAAATAAAATCTACTTTGGAAGATAAAAACTCATTTTTCTTTAACACATCATCACAATTATTTTTAGATTTCAACAATTCATTTTCTTTTAAAACAAGATTAAGTTGAGATCTAAGTGAGTCACATTCACTAGAAACCTCTTCCTTCTCTTGCAAAACAATCTCAATTTTAGAAGACAAATTTTTATTTTCTTCTTTTAAAACAAGACTATCATTTTTTAATAGTTTGTATTTGGAAATCAAATTTTCACAATTTTTAGCAAGTTCATCATTCATAGCTTGAGCTTCTAGACATTCATTGCAATATGAATTAGAACTAGCATCTAGTTGAGTGTCCGAGTGTACCTCAAGGGAGTCATTCCCTTGGATCATGAAGCAATGTTCTTCGGACTCATCTCTTCTAGATCTTCTCTTCCTTTCGATAATCTTTGGTAGTTCGAGAGAAGTCAAAATGCTCCAAACTGCATAAGCCGAATCATAGTGAGCAAGCACATGTAAATAATCTTTATGAAGTGATGCTCTAAGTGCCTCTAGGGATAATGCATTGGCTTTTATATGCTTTCTATCATGAGGGTTGGATTCTTTGGTAATGGCTTTGTAAACTTTACATCCTAGGGCTTGTAAATAGATGGACATCCTAATCTTCCAAACAATGATGTTGGAAGGGTCAAACATAGGTGGGGTCATCTAGTCCATGGGTCCAAGCTATATGTGTGCAAACAAGCAAATGCAAATGATAGATTAGCAAACAAGGATCTCACTCCTTGGATGTTAAGCCTAAGTATCAGGAGCGTAGGCTCTGATACCAATTCAAATCACCTAGGGGGGGTGAATAGGTGATAGTGCTAATCTAGAAACTAAATGCGGAAGAATGCGGAAGCTAAAAACTATTTTGCAACACACTCAATACAACCAACAAGTGTAGCCGAATTCCTGGTGAAGGGCTCTAGACTAACTCCTCTTGATTCCCCTAGATAAGGGTTGAGGTGCTATATGAAGCTCTTGTGGTTAAGTACAAGTGAGGCACACAAACACAACCAAGCATATAATGGATAGACAATATGAAATAATGGAAGGCAACACAAACAATATGAATGATATGAATGATGAATGATACTTTGCACAATATAAAGAGAGAGGGTTAGAGAGACAATTGATCAAACGCAAACACAAGGATATGTTTCGAGGTTCGAGCCCCTAGCTCTACGTCCCCGCCTTCACCGAGAAGGATTTCTAATCCACTATAGGAGTACCGAACTCCTCTCTCAACCTTACAATGCCACCGAGGCAATACAACCACAATCCTCCACCGAAGAGGGATAAGGCCCGTAGCCAACAACCAAACTCTACCTCACAATAGAGGGAGCAAACACAAACCTCAACCTCTACCAAAGAGGGAGCAACCAACAAATGAGGGTTTTCACAATATGTGGTATATCTCAACCACAAACCTCTTCTTTTTCCCACAAACAAATGATCCTAATAGAATAGGATAGGTGATAGCTCAAGTGTAGAAAAACTAGGTGTTGGAAAATAAAAACTCAAAGAAAAATACTTGGGAAAACTCTTGTAAAAGATAGAAAATGAAAACCAAGACAAATCTCCCAAAATACTTTTTTCTTTGATTTTTCCAAAAACCTAAAACAAAATAAAGATAGATCTTTTTGGCACTTAAACTCTTTTGAAAACTTGTTTAAAATACTGGAGATATCAGAAAATTTTGGCACAAAAAATCTTATACAAAACCCCCAAGAAATGGGGTATTTATAGCCCAAACAGAAAACTAGCCGTTAGGCTGATCTGGCAGCCTGACAGGCTTGCGGTCGGCCGGCCGGTCGACCGCCAACGGTCAAAAATATGACCGTTGGAGCAATCCGGTCGACCGCCCGGTCGATCGCCCAGATACAGAGAGCAGAGCTCTCTGGTCCGGTCGACCGGTTGGTCGGCCGGCCCACTGTGCTGCCAGACGTGCACAGCTCTGTGCACGTCGGTCGACCGTGCGGTCGACCGGCCCGTGGTTCGGTCGACCGTGCGGTCGGCCGACCTGGCCTGTCAGCCACTGTTCTGGGTCAGAAACTGAGGCAGAAAAACATGTTAAAAATATTTCTAAAAATCTTATAAAATCCCCAAAAATAGTTTTTAACATTTTGCATTGATATATAAACATGTGATAAAAGTTTCAACTCAAATATCAAGAAATTTGAACTATTTTTGTGTCTTATCATTTTTATCAAAAACCAAAACATGTATTTTATCAAACTTTGATTTTTCAATAGGAAATCTGATTTTTCCTAAAACTCATGAATAGACATATCAAAATAAGTTTGTTTAAGATATGAAGCATGTGTGTATATCGAACACATCTAATATACATAAAAACCATTTAAACTTGTTTTGATCTAAACTATTCATGAAAACCAAATCCAATCATAAAACATGTGTGTGTTGTGCACTTGAGCATATCAACTATACTTATCTTTACACATGGATCTAAAACACACTAAACTATGGATACCTAAGTCTTCTTGATGACCTTCCATCTTCAAGCCGACTCGATCCAAAACGTGATCCACGAGCGAGGCTATGTATGATCTTGATGCTCGGGCCCTGGAATCACCAAGTGAAGGCTTCCAAACTCCTCTTTTTGAAGCAATCACCAACTAATATCTTGATCAATGATCTGTAACTAAAATCACAAGATTATTAGTAAACATAACTACATGAGTTAATCATCATCAAAACTAGAAAGGAAGGCCTCCGGGCCAACAAACTGGTTCCTTCAAAATGAATCGCCAACAGATATACAATTGATTTTCACTTATCACACTAGATTCAATTTGAGTTTCTCCAAACTCCAATATCAATTGTAAGATTCCAACCTCAGCTCAGTTATCCAACCAGAATACAACATATATGCCTTCCAACACTCCACCTGAAGAGAAATTTCATACAAGCCGACCAACGTATCTCTAACTTAGCAATATAATGGAAACTCTATTCCAAATGACCTCAAGAATAACCCATTTGAGCAACACTGACTATCTAACTGACTGGCTCTCTCCAGTCCACATGTCTTCAAGATAGTCTAACCGAATCTGAGTAAAGCACACTAAACACCATCATCGGCTTCAACAAACTGGATGCACATCCCCTTTATGCAAGCTTAATTGTTTTTCATCAGAAGATCAATTGTTCATCGAGTTTACAATACTTTACTTCTACGTGAAGTCCAACTCTTCGCCTCTACGTGAATTTCAACTCTTCACCTCTACATGAAGTCCCAATCAGCTTCTCGAAAACCCAAATACATCAAATAACTTCATACAGGTTGCATCGCAAAATGGCTACGCCTTTACGGCTGCCTACGTACCTTGTCCAAGGGATCAAGCTAACCCTAGTTCATTATAATGTGCTCCATCAAGCTCATGCACCTGTGACTTGTAGGATCACCTAGGGGGGTGAATAGGTGATGGCTAATCTAATGGTCACTTAATGCCAACTAATGCGGAAGTACAAACTATTATGACCTAAACAAAACTTTTACACTAAATACCACGTATAACACAAGAGTGTTGCCGAATTCCCCGTGAAGGGCTCTGGACAAACTCCTCTAGATTCCCCTAGATAAGGGTTGATGTGCCGCGTTGGCTCTCTTGGTTAAATACAAGTGTTAGCAAACAATCCCAAGCAAGTATTAACTATTAAGCACACAATGAATATCAAGCATGAAAGGATAAGCACAATAAAAACATGCAAGATATAAACAAAGTGACAAAGAGAGAGAGAGAGTGAGCAATCGCAAACACAAGGGATTTGTTTCGAGGTTCGAGCACACATGCTCTACATCACCGCCTTCGACACACAAAGGATTTCCTCTACAATCGATCCCACCAGATCACTCGGTGCCGCAACACTTACAACTCTCGGACTCCCTAGTCCATACACACACAAGCCCACCGGCTCGCCGAGGCCGCACCTCAAACAAAGAGTTCGCACCCGAACTCGAAACACCGAGTCCACATTAGGACCCGAAACAATGCGAACACAACCGTCCGCCTCCTCATAGAACAAAGATGAACTTTGGTGATCACAACTCTTGATCACCTAAAATCCTCTCACAACAAAACCTATAGGTAGATATAGCAATGGATAGCTCAAGTGTTGTGTGAGAAAAACAAGGATGAGAATGGTGGAGGAAAACTCAAGAAATCTCTTTTAACATTCTTGATAAAAACTCTCCTTTTGATTAGAAATATTTGCTCTCAAATATGTGGAGAAAACCTCTTGAAAGGATAGGAAAAACTGGCACAAAAACTCTCCCAAAATCTTGTTGAAAAATAATGCCCAAACCCCCAAATTTATAGGGTTAAAAAAACTAGCCGTTGGGGTCTGTCAGGCCTGTCGGTCGACCGGCCAACGGTCATATTTCAGACCGTTGTGCCTTCGGTCGACCGGTCGGTCGACCGAGCCAGGATACAGAGAGCAAGTCTTTCTGTCCGGTCAGCCGCCCGGTCGACCGGGGCCTTTCCAGAGAGCAGAGCTCTCTGGACGGTCGACCGGGTCGGTCGGCCGGCCCTCCTGCCAGAACTGGCGTGCACGTCTGTGCACGTCGGTCGACCGCCCGGTCGACCGGCTGAAGCCAGATCAGAAAACTTAGGGATTAAAAACTTGGTCTTTTTGGTTCACATAAAATCCCATAAAAACATGAAAAATCTACAAAAATAAGTTCAATATAATACTTTGATTAATCAAACATGCTTGCACAAAATCAAGGCATGTTACAAATATTTTGGACTATTTTTGTAATATGGAAAAATTGGCTCAAATTGAAAACTGTATTTTTCCAAACTTGATTTTTCAAAACTTGTTTTTCCAAAACTTCACCAAATACAAAAACAAGATATTCTAAACTCATTTGAAGCATAGAGTGTATGGATATGATCCACTACGCAAACATGGTGAAATATCTATGTTTTTGACATTAAGCACTAAACATGATTTTGGATAAAAACATATAAACTTGAATACCAAAAACTAAAATGATATTATGTCAAAGAGAAAAATCTTTTCTAAAGCAAACTAAATCAAGAGTATGTGTGTAATATATACTTGAACAATCCACCAACTATTCTATCCTTTACATTTTATCTAAAAATAAAATCTTCTAAAAACAAACCTAGACTCAAGTCTTCATCTTCTTGAAGTCTTCACTTGAAGCCTTCTCATCTTCTAGACTTGGTCCAAACACGATCCAATGGCTCTTGGATCTAACCGTGCTAGCTCCAAATTTGACTTCAAATCCTTTGTTGAAGCTATGCACCTACTAAGATCTTGATCATAAATCTGTCACTAATTAAACACAAGATCATTAGCACTATAACTACATGAGTTGATCATCATCAAACTAGAGTGATGGGCCTACGGGCCAACAATCTCCCCTTTTTGATGATGACAAAACTCATGAAGTTATATATGCATGGATTAAAGTAAAGCTTCAAAGAAGCTCCCCCTTAACTCATGCATCACAAATAAGCAAATAAATATTCAATGAGGCACATAAACATGTATGCAAATGTAGGAGTAAATATGCTAATCAAGCATAAAACAAATCAAATTCTTTTTCTCTTATTTGCAAAATAAAACATATATGCATAAACAAATACTTTTACACAAAACATGCATATAAATCCAAAATCTTTCTCCCCCTTTTTGTCAATCATCAACAAAGAGGTAAAAACACAATCAACAAATTTTTCTCCCCCTTTTTGTCCGAAACAAGGAACCAATGAAGGGGTAAACATCTATCAATAAAGAATTATATGCGATATACATTCATGAAGAGGAAGACGCTAAGTTAGCTTCCCTACACATATGCATTACATGAAGAAGGGATGACAAGCCCTAATTCACATAACACATATTATGTAACGCATAAGAGGAGATGTGAAGCTCCCCCTACACACGTGTACCACAAAAAGAAGAGTTGTCAAGCTCCTCAATATACAATACACTCAACATGAATCTATATGTAGAAGAGATGTTAAGCTCTCCTTGCATATAGGCAATACAAATCAAAAATTTTGAATTTTTCTTATAAAACAAAATTTTTATTTTCTTATCATAAACAACTTTGTGCTTTAAACATGTAAAACAATTTTAACTCAAGCACAAATAATTCATATATATGTATGAAAAATGAGTATACCAATTGAAATTGATACATACATATATAAGAAAACAAAATATGAGTATATACAAAAATAGAGTCAAATTGATACCAATTGAAACGATTCAATGATACCAATTGAAACAATAATAGGATCATGTGTATATCTCATAAACATTGAAGAATAAATAACTAGTTAAATTAATTTTTGAAAAACTAGTTAAAGATCCTTCAAAAACATGAAATCAAATCATATGTATTTCATGAATCATACCAAATATACAAGAGATGACACTCAAAATCATTAAGCTCATAAAAGTGTTCATGAATCAAAGTTATGACAAAACAAATGAAGTATGAGTGTACAAGAATCATGTATATAGCATTTTCATGAAAATAGTCATTAAGGCTCAAAATGATCAAAACAAATTATTCATTTTATTTTATCAAACAAAACATGAAAATTTATTTTTCATTAAAAAAAAAATAAACTTCTACGTATATGTATGATTTATCTAAATCTAACAATATGCATACATATCCCAAACATAAAACGAGTCTATTAATAGTATTTGCATGAAGGTAAGAGACTCAAAAAGGTATACATGTATATTTATTAGATTTGAATATACAATACATATACATGAAGTAAAACATGAAAATAGGCAAAACAAGTATAAATGAAAGAATCATCAAAACTAGGCTATACATGTGCATATAGTGGGTACAAATGAGCATGAAGTGCAAACATATATGAATCAATTTGTTGCTCACTACTTGTACATGTATAAATTCAAGTTTTAATATAAACTACATTTAACCTAGTATTTACCACATGAAGCACAAAACCTAAAACATGAACATGCAATATGATATCATGAAAATAAAAGTATGTGCATAAAATAAGAGTTTAGAAATAGTTACCAACTATGGAACTATGTTCCAAAACTCCAAAACATGGTGGCATTTCCACCAAAACTTCTTGATAGCGGTGCATCAAATGTATGTCCTTCAAGTCCATGCAACCACCATCAAGGCACCATTTCTCTCACGTTGTGTGAGAGCCCTCACCTACATCAAAAACACACGGTGGGGATTTTGGTACCCATTTTCTTTTGGGTCCTTGGGGGTTAGCTTTGTAAGGAACCCAAATATTTTTATGTTTAGCAAAATTTAAAACATGCAACTTATCAAAATAAAATTTTACTAAATGGCCTTTGCGGCCACAATGTGTACACTTGTACACCTAAGGATGCTTATGTATGTGAGTGTGATCATGACGTGCAACATAAGCATATGCATGATGATGATGTGCATGAACATGTGGAGTTTGTTTCTTTGAAAACAAAGACTCCAATCTAGAATGGTTAAATGCACATGAGCTCAAGGTGAAGCTCAAACAATCCATTTTCTTTTTCAAAAATTTAACTTCATTTTGATCAATAGAAGTGGTGGCATGTAAAGCATGATCAAAAATATTTTTCTTTTAGAAACTTTTTCTTTTTCAAAAAATTTTCTCTTCAAAGTAGTGTTTTCTTGAAAAGCAACTTCCTTTTATTTTTCCACCAAAACAATTTTATTTCTCAAAGACATATTCCCTTCACATAAATCATTCAATTTAGACATTAAGGAAATATTCTCATTTTTCAAAACTTCATTTTCTTTTTCTATGCATGCAACCTGAAATCACCTAGAGGGGGGGTGAATAGGTGATATGGCTAATCTAGAAACTAAATGCGGAAGCTAAAAATTAATTTGCAACACAGTTAGTACAACACACAAGTGTAGCCAAATTCCCCGTGAAGGACTCTGGACTAACTCCTCTCGATTCCCCTATATAAGGGTTGAGGTGCTATATGAAGCTCTTGTGGTTAAGTACAAGTGAGACACACACACAAACAAGCCAAACATATAAGGATGAACAATATGAAATAATGCAAGGCACAAATGCAAGCAATACGTATGAATGAATGAATGATGCTTTGCACAAATAAAAGAGAGAGTTTAGAGATAATGGATCAAACGCAAACACAAGGATATGTTTCGAGGTTCGAGCCCCTAACTCTACGTCCCCGCCTTCACCGAGAAGGATTTCTAATCCACTAAAGGAGTACCGAACTCCTCTCTCAACCGTACAATGCCACCGAGGCAATACAACCAATCTACCTCTACCGAAGAGGGATAAGGCCCGTAGCCAACAACCAAACTCCACCTCACAATAGAGGGAGCAAACACAGATCTCAACCTCTACCAAAGAGGGAGCAAACCAATCACCCGATCAACCTCTACCAAAGAGGGATACAACAAAACAAGGGTGTTTACAACAAGGAGGCTCAACAACCTCAAACAATCTCTTTTCCACAAAAACAAATGATCCTAATAGAGTAGGATAGATGATAGCTCAAGTGTGAAAAACTAAGTGTTTTGATCAAAGAAATACTCTTGGGAAAACACCAAAGATGATATAGAAATTTTAGTTCAAAAACAATTCCCAAAACCTAATTTCTTTAAAATAAACAAAACACTTAAACCAAACAAAATGAATCTTTTTGCTCTTTAAACTCTTTTGAAAACTTCTTTTTAAAACCAGAGAGTAGGGAAAAATTAGCTCAGAAAATCTTGTCCAAAACCCCAAGGAATGGGGTATTTATAGTCCAAACAGAAAACTAGCCGTTAGGCTGATCTGACAGCCTGACAGGCTTGCGGTCGACCGGCCGGTCGACCGCCAACGGTCAAAAATATGACCGTTGGAGCAATCCGGTCGACCGCCCAGATACAGAGAGCAGAGCTCTCTGGTCCGGTCGACCGGTCGGTCGGCCGGCCCACTGTGCTGCCAGACGTGCACAGCTCTATGCACGTCGGTCGACCGTGCGGTCGACCGGCCCTTGGTGCGGTCGACCGTGCGGTCGGCCGACCTGGCCTGTCAGCCACTGTTCTGGGTCAGAAACACATGTTAAAAAATATTTCTAAAAATTCTTTTATCTCTTCTAAAAATCCCTAAAAATAGTTTTATCATTTTGCATTGATATATAAACATGTGATAAAAATTTCAACTCAAATATCAAGCATAAGAAACTATTTTTGTGTTTTAACATTTTTACCAAAAACCAAAACTGTATTTTATCAAACTTTGATTTTTCAATACGTGAATAGGAAAGTCAAAATAAGTTTGTTTAAAAGTTAAGCATGCATATATAGAATGAAACTACTATACATAAACCAATTAAACTTGTTTTAATCAACTATTCATGAAAACAAATATTGGTTAAACCAAAACCGAAAAACCAATATCCAAACATAAAACGTGTGTGTATTGTGCACTTGAGCATATCAACTATTCTTATCTTTACAAATGGATCTAAAACACACTAAACTATGGATACCTAAGTCTTCTTGATGATCTTCCATCTTCAAGCCGACTCGATCCAAAACGTGATCCACGAGCGAGGCTATGTATGATCTTGATGCTCGGGCCCTGGAATCACCAAGTGAAGGCTTCCAAAATCCTCTTTTTGAAGCAATCACCAACTAATATCTTGTTACATGATCTGAAACTAAAATCACAAGATTATTAGTAAACATAACTACATGAGTTAATCATCATCAAAACTAGAGAGGAAGGCCTCCGGGCCAACAATCTCTCCCTTTTTGATGATGACAAAACTCATGGAGTTATATATGCATGGATTAAAGTTAAGCTTCAAAGAAGTTCCCCCTTAACTCATGCATAAACAAATAAACATAAATATGCAATGAATATATATGAAACATGAAACATGCATAGATATGCATAAACAATAAAGGCTCTAGATACACAATGAAATATTCAAAAACAAAACGTGCTCTAGATACCAATTAAAATTAAACTAAATTAAACTTAATATATGCAAAACATAAATGTGCATATATAAACTCAAAATCTTTCTCCCCCCTTTTGTCAATCATCAATAAAGGGGTAAAAACTAAAATAATAAAATTTTCTCCCCCTTTTTGTTTGAAAACAAAGAAACAACAAAGGGGTCAAAACAATAAAAAATAATATTCTCCCCCTTTTTGTCTAAAACAAAAAATATCAATAAGGGGTGACAATCAATTAGGATATCAATTGAAAATGTGTCAAAGTAGCATCTTGATACCAATTGAAAGTAAATGTAGATCAATAAAATAAATGGTATATGCTATATACATTCATGAAGAGGAAGATGTGAAGTTTCTCTATATAGATACATTACATGAAGGAGGGATGACAATCCCTAATTCACATAACGTACACTATGCAATGCATAAGAGGAGATGTGAAGCTCCCCCTACACACGTGTACCACATAAAGAAGAAGTTGTCAAGCTCTTCAATATAAGGTACACTCATCATGAATCTATATGTAGAAGAGATGTTAAGCTCTCCTTGCATATATGCAATATAAATCAAAACTTTTGTATTTTCTTTAAACAAAATTTAAATTTTCTCAATAAAACAAATTTGATACCAATTAAAAATATTATTCTTCTTAAACATTATGATACCAAATTGAAATTATTATTTTCTATTCATAAAGCAAGGGAGTGGAAAAGGTAAACCAAATACCAATTGAAATACAAAAACAAATTTTCTCCCCCTTTATGAAATACCAACTAAAATAATGCGTAGGCTTGAAATGAGATACCAATTGAAAAGCAATTGAAAACTAATCAATTGAAACAAAATTAAAATTCAAGCTTAGCATAAACACAAACATATAAATGTATGAAAAATAGATACCAATTGAAATTGATATTCTTTGAAATGCAAGCATACATATACGAAAATATATGAGTATACAATAAAGTCAATATTAATACCAATTGAAAGAATTTCAATGATACCAATTGAAACAACAATAATGATCAAGTGTATACATCATATAACTACCACCCAACACATGCACATGTATCAATGGATTCTTTCAATATAGAGCATACATAAGCATGGTCTCCCAACCAACCGCCCTTAGATGGTAGGGGTTTTCAAAAATAGGTTTAAAAATTGAAGTATGTTTGAAAAACTCTACCAAATGAAGAATATCACAACTAGTTATATGAAAAGTTTGTAAACTAGTACGAAATCCTTCAAGTAAGGAATAAAACAAAAATGTTTTTCATAAAACATGAAATTCACAAGATAGTCAACACTCTAAGACAATGAAGCATAAATATGACTCATGAAAACAAAACATGAGTAAACAAGAAATGTGAGTGTACAAATACAATGTGAAGAACATGATCATGAAGTATTCAATTTAGCTCAATATTCCTTGAAACAAGAATCATTAAAACTTATTTAATCTTCAAGGTATATGTATGTTCTATACAAATTAAAGTATACATACATATCCAAACACAACGAGTCCACAAAGATATATGCATGAAGGCACGTGGCTCAAAAAGGATGTATATGTATAAACAGTAATTTAGATAAAATGGACATATACATGAAGTTAAACATAAACACATGGAAACATGAAACAAATCCAAAATGGGAATACAAGTTTAAAATACATGAATCATCAAACTAGACTATACTAGCATATCTAATGGGATCAAATAAGCATTCAAGCTCAAACATATATAGATTTATTTGTGGCCCACTATATGCACAAATATATATCTAGTCTTAATGAAAACTAACATTTAAACATATATTCTAATCATGAAGCATCAAAACAAGATATAAATCAACATGATAAACATAAACATGATTATTATGAAAATTCACATGTTATTAAACCTATGATAAACATGATAGCTAAACAAATGGTGAGAAAACAAAATAATAGTCCATATTAAACATGGGTATCTCAAATACTATACATGTATGTCAAGAGTCTAATAATCATGGCATTTTCATGATAATCACTAAACAATAAAACATGCTATAAACAATGAAATGGAAGGCATGTAAACAATAATAAGGAGTTAGGAATTGTTACCAAAATCTAGAAGGCAACTCTCCTTGTCTCCAAAATATGGTGGTCCTCTCCACCAAACATCCCTTGAAAGTGATGCATCCAAATGATTTCCATGAAGCTCGGAACGCATCCACTCCAAGGTACCGCTACTCTCACGACATGTGAGAGCCCACACCTACATCATAAACAAGAGGGGTGGTCTTTGGTACCCATATCCTTTTGGGTCCATGTGGGTTAGTACCTTCTCTAACCCAAACAAAATTATTTGCTAAATTTACATCATGTAATCTATCAAAGCAAAATTTAGCAAGGTGACCCTTACGTCCACAATGTGTACAAGTGTACACATGAGCATACATAGTGTGATGGTGTCTGAGAGGAGCATGTGTATGCCATGGAGGGTGTGCATGAAAAGATGGAACTTGTTTCTTTCGAAATAAAGTTTCCAAACATGTATGGCCCACAACACATTGGCTCAAAGTGGAGCCCAAACAATCTACACTCTTCTTAAGCAAACAAATATCATCATTAATCCTAGAAGAAGAGGTACATGCAATGGGTGATCTAGGTGAAACTACCCTAGCATGGCAAACATGTGAAGAAATATCATTTTTTAAAGATTTATTTTTATTTAAACAAATTTCTAACTCTTTTGTAATAAAAATAATTTCATTTTTCAAAGAATCATTATCTCTTAAAACGAGTTCAACTTTTGAAGATAATTTTTCATTTTTCTTCAAAACATTTTCACAATCATTTTTATTTTTCAAAAACTCATTTTCTTTTAGGGCAAGATTAAGTTGAGATCTAAGTGAGTTACATTCACTAGAAACCTCTTCCTTCTCTTGCAAAACAATCTTAATTTTAGAAGACAAATTTTTATTTTCTTCTTTTAAAATAAGACTATCATTTTTCAATAGTTTGTATTTGGAAATCAAATTTTCACAATTTTTAGCAAGTTCATCATTCATAGCTTGAGCTTCTAGACATTCATTGCAATATGAATTAGAACTAGCATCTAGTTGAGTGTCCGAGTGTACCTCAAGGGAGTCATTCCCTTGGATCATGAAGCAATGTTCTTCGGACTTATCTCTTCTAGATCTTCTCTTCCTTTCGATAATCTTTGGTAGTTCGGGAGAAGTCAAAATGCTTTAAACTGCATAAGCCGAATCATAGTGAGCAAACACATGTAAATAATCTTTATGAAGTGATGCTCTAAGTGCCTCTAGGGCTATTGCATTAGCTTTTATATGCTTTCTATCATGAGGGTTGGATTCTTTGGTAATGGCTTTATAAACTTTACATCCTAGGGCTTGTAAATAGATGGACATCCTAGTCTTCCAAATACCAGCACTACCTAGCATGTTATCATCGGGTCATGTCTATAATAATAACTACAGTTGTATAGTGATGATGTGATGGACATAAACATGCAGATGAAGTATGCAACATCACCATACTACAGTGTGGCGTCTAGGCAGCATATAGGCAATGCAAAACAGAACATATGCAATGCAGATTATACATGTGCACAAGTAGTATGTCACCACAGAAAACGTAACATGTACCAGGTAAGTAACGATCATACAGGTAACATGATAGTGGATAAATGAGCAGGAATAGTAACAAGTACAACTAAACAATAGTATACATGTATCGGGCAAGTCATGTTATTTATACAATAGTAGCAATCAGTACCACCTGGTATTTTAATCAATCTCTTCCAGTGTCCCATACCACTGGCAGTTCATACTGGAGCCCGCACTCCAGTCGAACCCATCCGGACATAGCCTACGGGTACCATTATCCAAACGAGAGAGTGACCAAATAACAAGTGTTCCCGACGTCACTATTGCGTATACTGTTTTATTATGTTAATTGGAAACCCATGGTCGAGGAGTTCTTATCGGGTGGGTGTATCCCGTGCATACCCGGGACAACGGCCTTATCAGACCCCTGGCTGCTGAGACCAGGACCAGCCCGCTAGAGCTGTAACATGTAACGGGAATCTCAATGAGCTAAAACAATAACGGGATGCTCATGAGTAACAGACGGTAGCCAGCACTACCCCGTCCCCTGCAGTGGGACAAACAATGGATCCAGACATCCACCCGATATGATCTACTCAACCGTCAAGTCTCCCCCATACCCAAGTTAACATTATTATCTGATATGTCAAGTATACAGTATAACAAGAACAAATACAGTACATGATACGGGTAACATGATAACTGGACCTGAGCTCTGTTGATAGCATAAAACAATATAACGGGAAACGGGAACAATATAACGGGAAACGGGAACAATAGATGTGGGATTCCACATATCGCATATCAACAGCTCTCATGTCCAGTAACGGGAAATCCATATCAGTAACAGGAAACAATCATATAACATGAATACGGTAACATGGAACATGTATTGCACGTGTAACAGGGATATTAAAACATGACATGCACGTGTAACAGTGATATGCACGTGTAACAGTGATATAAAATATGACATGCACGTGTAACAGTGATATGTAAATATGACATAACTGTATCAATAATATAAAAAGTTGTTGTCCGTGCATTGGTCTATCCGTGTACCAGTGGGACATAGATGTGTAGCTATCATCTGTGTAACATAAATGTTTAGCACTAGTACATGTAATAATAGTAGTCCGTGTCTCGTATAATACCATGTCCTGTGAATTTCAGTAACGGTGTCTAGCATGCATGTCTAGTGACAGTGTGGTATCATAGCGTATCTGTGGATCAGTAGACATGTGACGTTAGTTATCTAATTGTGATGCAATACAATACATAATCATAACAGTGTCCAAGAATATGGTGAAATAGTGGCCCGAGTGTCAGTGGTTGTGCAGGTATGATAACTGTGTCCGAGTTGTCTATGGCAGTGTATATTATTATTACATCACTAGTACAATAGTAGTGGTTATTCCTATTCAATGCGTGTCCAATAATTACCAGTTAATAATTAATAGTTACCGTCTTTTATCCTTAATCAAGATCTATCAATCAATTTCACTAAACATGGTAAAATATAATTTAGAAAATAAAAACACTCAAAAACTGGCCATGGGAAGGTAGCTCTCTTTCCCATGATCGCAACGGATCCAGAATCGTCCAAATCAGAGTCCGGATGCTCCCGATATCGTCCGAATACTAAATCAGAACAAATAGGGTTAAATATGTAATAAAAATATTTAAATGCAATTAATAAATAGTAGCAGGGGGTTTTCTGCAAGATTACCTTTATTGGGTTTCGGATGCGGGTTTGGTGAGATAACGGGTCGGGTGAAGATCCAAACCCAAACCCGTTTAACTTATAAGCATATGGGTTAATGGGTATTGGATTGGGCCCAATAAGGTTATTGGGTTCGGGTATAAACCCGAACCCAATTTAACCACACAGCAGCAGCAGCGCTGCTGCTGCTGTTGCGCGGCTGTGGCCGGCCAGCCCAGCTGGCCGGCGGCCAACAGAACCCGCCGGCGGCGGGTCTAGTCGCCGGCGGTGGTCACAGTAAGAGAGAGAGAAAGAGAGGGGGAAAGAGAGAGAGAGAGAGAGAGAGAGAGAGAGAGAGAGAGAGAGAGAGAGAAAGAGAGGAAAGAAGAAGGAGAAGAAGCAGTAGAGGAAGAAAAGAAGAAGGAAAAAGAAAAAGAAGAAGAAAGGAAGAAGAAGAGGGGGTGGTGGCGCGGTGCTTGGCTTGGTGGCGCCGCCCGGGGACGCGGCGGTGGCGCGCCGGCCACCGACCACATGGTCGCCGGCGTGGGTCAGACCCACGTTCAGCTGGAACAGTGAGGGGGAAAGGAATTACAGTGAGAAAGAGGGAGAGTGTGGAGAGTAATTAGAACTAATTAGAGGTAATTAGAGAGAGGGAGGGAGTTAGAGTGAGAATTAGAGGGAATTAGAGAAAGAAAGGGAGAGATTTAAAGAGGAAAGTGAGAGAGAGGGCGATGGGCATAAGTCGGTGGTTTAAGGCGTTGGAAGAAGAAGGTTGTAGAAAAAGAAAGAGAAGGAAGGAAGAAAGAAATTAATTAGGATTTAACTAATAAAATTGACTAACTCTAAACGGTGCCCAAAATTATATAAAATAGAGAATATTATCCTGAGACGTAATATGAAAACGGTTTGCAGAAACTCAATCTGGTTTGCAAATTAAAAATCCTGAAAGATGTCGCCGGTACCGGGCGACACTGGTTTGGCCGGATTTTCGATAAATTCAGAAAAATCCCCAAAATATTCTAAGGTAGATAATACGAGTCTAAGACACAGGGTGAAAGAGGATTCTCAAAATTCTACTCCGTTTGTGAAATAAAAATCGTAAAGCCGGTTATCGGTATCGGTCGACACTGACTACGGTGATTTTTCAAAATAATCCAGAAAAATTTCAGAAAATCCTGAAAAATCTAAAATATTAGAAAATAATTTTTGAAACTGAATTTAGCTCAATCGGACTACCACGGAGGTCAAATCATTTTTGTACGTCGTATCGCGTACCGATACGGTGATACGTACACCGGGAAGCAGGGGTTACATTTCTCCCCACCTTACAAAAAATTGCGTCCTCGCAATTTCAATCAGGTGTCAGAACAAGATTTTCAACCCCAAAGCCGAAATGTTACGGGTCCACGACACTTTCGCTGCGCACTCTGCTATCTATAAGGAACTCGGGATGGAGAAGTATGGTAATGAACTCATCCTAACAGATTGGAAACAAGACAATGCAAGGAAAGCGAGAAGGAAATCAGATGTTCTGGGGGACAACGGAAAGGAAGGAAGGAATACAAACGAGTCACGGAATGACTTGTCAAGGTCATGGTATTCTTGTACTCGTTGCTGGAATCCCCAAATTCAGATACAGATCAATTAATCTGAACCTGATTGTACTGTAGGTAAGAGCTCAAGGATTGACCCAGGTGGTTACCCACACCAGGTGTGAACCTGGCTCTGATACCACTCTGTAACGCCTCGATCCCAAGGATACGGGGACGTTATGGCGACGTACATACGCGAGGTGAAAACACACTCACGAGTACGTTAAGCCTCAGTACAGGACAGGGCATCCATATACACAAGAGTTCCAGCAGGAAATAAGTACAAGAATACCTGCAGAAAGGGGTTAGTGATCACAACAGATATAAATACAGGAATAAAGGAGATAACAGGAACAAAGCACAAAGATACCTATGAAGGAATCTCGATGGTAAAGTCTACTATGTGCATCCAACGAACTAACTGCCCGAACGATAACTCGGATCTCCAACCTGGGCACGCAAACCCAGGGTCGTTAGAAAGCAACCTAGTGAGTGGTAAAATGAAAGAGAAGGTAGTAATATATACAATAGTAATACAAGCACGATACATATATATAATACATGATGTTGTACTAGTGATACCATAAAATAAATATATAAGAAGCAGTAGAAAATATAATCATGTCATATTTTAATACCAGCACTACCTAGCATGTTATCATCGGGTCATGTCTATAATAATAACTACAGTTGTATAGTGATGATGTGATGGACATAAACATGCAGATGAAGTATGCAACATCACCATACTACGGTGTGGTGTCTAGGCAGCATATAGGCAATGCAAAACAGAACATATGCAATGCAGATTATACATGTGCACAAGTAGTATGTCACCACAGAAAACGTAACATGTACCAAGTAAGTAACGATCATACAGGTAACATGATAGAGGATAAATGAGCGGGAATAGTAACAAGTACAACTAAACAATAGTATACATGTATCAGGCAAGTCATGTTATTTATACAATAGTAGCAATCAGTACCACCTGGTATTTTAATCAATCTCTTCCAGTGTCCCATACCACTGGCAAGTCATACTGGAGCCCGCCCTCCAGTCGAACCCATTCGGATATAGCCTACGGGTACCATTATCCAAACGAGAGAGTGACCAAATAACAAGTGTTCCCGACGTCACTATTGCGTATACTGTTTTATTATGTTAATTGGAAACTCATGGTCGAGGAGTTCTTATCGGGTGGGTGTATCCCGTGCATACCCGGGACAACGGCCTTATCAGACCCTGGCTGCTGAGACCAGGACCAGCCCGCTAGAGCTATAACATGTAACGGGAATCTCAATGAGCTAAAACAATAACGGGATGCTCATGAGTAACAGACGGTAGCCAGCACTACCCCGTCCCCTGCAGTGGGACAAACAATGGATCCAGACATCCACCCGATATGATCTACTCAACCGTCAAGTCTCCCCCATACCCAAGTTATCATTATTATCTGATATGTCAAGTATACAGTATAACAAGAACAAATACAGTACATGATGCGGGTAACATGATAACTGGACATGAGCTCTGTTGATAGCATAAAACAATATAACGGGAAACGGGAACAATATAACGGGAACAATATAACGGGAAACGGGAACAATAGATGTGGGATTCCACATATCTCATATCAACAGCTCTCATGTCCAGTAACGGGAAATCCATATCAGTAACAGGAAACAATCATATAACATGAATACGGTAACATGGAACATGTATTGCACGTGTAACAGGGATATGAAAACATGACATGCACGTGTAACAGTGATATGCACGTGTAACAGTGATATAAAATATGACATGCACGTGTAACAGTGATATGTAAATATGACATAACTGTACCAATAATATAAAAAGTTGTTGTCCGTGCATTGGTCTATCCGTGTACCACTGGGACATAGATGTGTAGCTATCATCCGTGTAACATAAATGTGTAGCACTAGTACATGTAATAATAGTAGTCCGTGTCTCGTATAATACCATGTCCTATGAATTACAATAACGGTGTCTAGCATGCATGTCTAGTGACAGTGTGGTGTCATAGCGTATCTGTGGATCAGTAGACATGTGACGTTAGTTATCTAATTGTGATACTATACATAACATAATCATAACAGTGTCCAAGAATATGGTGAAATAGTGGCCCGAGTGTCAGTGGCTGTGCAGGTATGATAACTGTGTCCAAGTTGTCTATGGCAGTGTATATTATTATTACATCACTAGTACAATAGTAGTGGTTATTCCTATTCAATGAGTGTCCAATAATTACCAGTTAATAATTAATAGTTACCGTCTTTTATCCCTAATCAAGATCTATCAATCAATTTCACTAAACATGATAAAATATAATTTAGAAAAGAAAAACACTCACAAACTTGCCATGGAAAGGTAGCTCTCTTTCCATGATCGCAACGGATCCAGAATCGTCCAAATCAGAGCCGGATACTCCCGATATCGTCCGAATACTAAATCAGAACAAATAGGGTTAAATATGTAATAAAAATATTTAAATGCAATTAATAAATAGTAGCAGGGGGTTTTCTGCAAGATTACCTTTATTGGGTTTCGGATGCGGGTTTGGTGAGGTAACGGGTCGGGTGAAGTCCAAACCCAAGCCCGTTTAACTTATAAGCATATGGGTTAATGGGTATTGGATTGGGCCCAATAAGGTTATTGGGTTCGGGTATAAACCCGAACCCAATTTAACCACACAGCAGCAGCAGCGCTGCTGTTGCTGTTGCGCGGCTGTGGCCGGCCAGCCCAGCTGACCGGCGGCCAACAGAACCCGCCGGCGGCGGGTCTAGTCGCAGGCGGCGGTCACAGTAGGAGAGAGAAAGAGAGGGGAAAGAGAGAGAGAGGAGAAAAAGAGAGAGGAAAGAAGAAGGAGAAGAAGCAGTAGAGGAAGAAAAGAAGAAGGAAAAAGAAAAAGAAGAAGAAAGGAAGAAGAAGAGGGGGTGGTGGGCGGTGCTTGGCTTGGGGGCGCGGTGGCGCCGCCCGGGGACGCGACGGTGGCGCGCCGGCCACCGACCACATGGTCGCCGGCGTGGGTCAGACCCACGTTCAGCTGGAACAGTGAGGGGGAAAGGAATTACAGTGAGAAAGAGGGAGAGTGTGGAGAGTAATTAAAACTAATTAGAGGTAATTAGAGAGAGGGAGGGAGTTAGAGTGAGAATTAGAGGGAATTAGAGAAAGAAAGGGAGAGATTTAAAGAGGAAAGTGAGAGAGAGGGCGGTGGGCATAAGTCGGTGGTTTAAGGCGGTGGAAGAAGAAGGTTGTAGAAAAGAAAGAGAAGGAAGGAAGAAAGAAATTAATTGGGATTTAACTAATAAATATTATTTTAATGGGTCAAAAATTGACTAACTCTAAACGGTGCCAAAAAATTATATAAAATAGAGAATATTATCCTGAGACGTAATATGAAAACGGTTTGCAGAAACTCAATTTGGTTTGCAAATTAAAAATCCTGGAAGATGTCGCCGGTACTAGGCGACACCGGTTTGGCTGGATTTTCAATAAATTCAGAAAAATTTTCAAAAATACCCTAAGGTAGATAATACGAGTCAAAGACACAAGGTGAAAGAGGATTCTCAAAATTCTACTCCGTTTATGAAATAAAAATCGTAAAGCCGGTTATCGGTATCAGTCGACACCGACTACGAAGATTTTCCAAAATAATCCAGAAAAATTCCAGAAAATCCTGAAAAATCTAAAATATTAGAAAATAATTTTTGAAACTGAATTTAGCTCAATCGGACTACCACGGAGGTCAAATCAATTTTGTACGTCGTATCGCGTACCGATACGGTGATACGTACACCGGGAAGCAGGGGGTTACACAACCAATCCACCTCTACCGAAGAGGGATAAGGCCCGTAGCCAACAACCAAACTCTAACTCACAATAGAGGGAGCAAATACAAATCTCAACTTCTACCAAAGAGGGAGCAAACCAATCACTCGATCAACCTCTACCAAAGAGGGATACAACAAAACAAGGGTGTTTACAACAAGGAGGCTCAACAACCTCAAACAATCTCTTTTCCATAAAAACAAATGATCCTAATAGAGTAGGATAGATAATAGCTCAAGTGTGAAAAACTAAGTGTTTTTATCAAAGAAATACTCTTGGGAAAACACCAAAGATGATATAAAAATTTTAGCTCAAAAACAATTCCCAAAACCTAATTTCTTTGAAATAAACAAAACACTTAAAACAAACAAAATGAATCTTTTTACTCTTTAAACTCTTTTGAAAACTTCTTTTAAAACCAGAGAGTAGGGAAAAATTAGCTCAGAAAATCTTGTCCAAAACCCCCAAGAAATGGGGTATTTATAGCCCAAACAGAAAAACTAGCCGTTAGGCTGATCTGACAGCCTGACAGGCTTGCGGTCGACCGGCCGATCGACCACCAACGGTCAAAAATATGACCGTTGGAGCAATCCGGTCGACCGCCCGGATACAGAGAGCAGAGCTGTCTGGTCCGGTCGACCGGTCGGTCGGCCGGCCCACTGTGCTGCCAGACGTGCACAGCTCTGTGCACGTCGGTCGACCGTGCGGTCGACCGACCCTTGGTGCGGTCGACCGTGCGGTCGGCCGACCTGGCCTGTCAGCCACTGTTCTGGGTCAGAAACACATGTTAAAAAATATTTCTAAAAATTCTTTTATCTCTTCTAAAAATCCCCAAAAATAGTTTTATCATTTTGCATTTATATATAAACATGTGATAAAAATTTCAACTCAAATATCAAGCATATGAAACTATTTTTGTGTTTTAACATTTTTACCAAAAACCAAAACTGTATTTTATCAAACTTTGATTTTTCAATACATGAATAGGAAAGTAAAAATAAGTTTGTTTAAAAGTTAAGCATGCATGTATAGAATGAAACTACTATACATAAACCAATTAAACTTGTTTTAATCAACTATTCATGAAAACAAATATTGGTTAAACCAAAACCAAAAAACCAATATCCAAACATAAAACGTGTGTGTATTGTGCACTTGAGCATATCAACTATTTTTATCTTTACAAATGGATCTAAAACACACTAAACTATGGATACCTAAGTCTTCTTGATGATCTTCCATCTTCAAGCCGACTCGATCCAAAACGTGATCCACGAGCGAGGCTATGTATGATCTGATGCTCGGGCCCTGGAATCACCAAGTGAAGGCTTCCAAAATCCTCTTTTTGAAGCAATCACCAACTAATATCTTGTTACATGATCTGAAACTAAAATCACAAGATTATTAGTAAACATAACTACATGAGTTAATCATCATCAAAACTAGAGAGGAAAGCCTCCGGGCCAACACAACCTTATTTTCTAATGAATCTTGTTCATTAAGCATGTAATCAAATTTCTTTTTCAAATTTTTATTATCTTTCTTAAGCATGTCATATTTTTCAAGAAGGAGTTGACAAAAAGTGCTAAGCTCATCATATGACATGTTATCATCTTCTACCTCGGATTCGGTAGTTACCTCAAGGGGGTTATCCCCTTGGACCATGTAGCACAAGTTGGAGGTGTTGTTTCCAACATCCGAATCGCTCCCCGCATTGTATTGATCTTTTTCGCCAAGGGAGAGGAGGGTGTTCCAAACTACAAAAGCCAAATCAAGATTAGCAACCCTAGATAAATAATCATCATTTAGGGTAGATCTTAAAGCATTTAGGGCTTTTGCATTATCCTCAAAATTATTGCCATTTAAACAATATGAATTATTAGTGATGGCAAGATAAACATGAATGCTTAGGGCTTTGAGGTACAAGGACATCTTCACCTTCCATATAGGGATGTTAAGAATGTCAAACATGGGTGGTGACATGAAGTCCATGGTGTGTGTACAAATATTGTGATTAGCCTAAAAATGAGGATCTTTAACTCTAGGTTGTAAGACCCAAATTCAGAGCACTTGGCTCTGATACCAATTGTAGGATCACCTAAGGGGGTGAATAGGTGATGGCTAATCTAATGGTCACTTAATGTCAAATAATGCGGAAGTACAAACTATTATGACCTAAACAAAACTTTTACACTAAACAACACGTATAACACAAGAGTGTTGCCGAATTCCCCGTGAAGGGCTCTGGACAAACTCCTCTAGATTCCCCTAGATAAGGGTTGAGGTGCCGCGTTGGCTCTCTTGATTAAATACAAGTGTTAACAAAAAATCCCAAGCAAGTATTAACTATTAAGCACACAATGAATATCAAGCATGTAAGGATAAGCACAATAAAAACATGCAAGATATAAACAAAGAGACAAAGAGAGAGAGAGAGTGAGCAATCGCAAACACAAGGGATTTGTTTCGAGGTTCGAGCACACTTGCTCTACATCCCCGCCTTCGACACACGAAGGATTTCCACTACAATCGATCCTACCGGATCACTCGGTGCCGCAACACCTACAACTCTCGGACTCCCTAGTCCGTACACACGCAAGCCCACCGGCTCGCCGAGGCCGCACCTCAAACAAAGAGTTCGCACCCGAACTCGAAACACCGAGTCCACACTAGGACCCGAAACAATGCGAACACAACCGTCCGCCTCCTCAAAGAACAAAGATGAACTTTGATGATCACAACTCTTGATCACCTAAAATCTCTCACAACAAAACCTATAGGTAGATATAGCAATGGATAGCTCAAGTGTTGTGTGAGAAAAACAAGGATGAGAATGGTGGAGGAAAACTCAAGAAATCTCTTTTAACACTCTTGATAAAAACTCTCCTTTTTATTGGAAATATTTGCTCTCAAATATGTGGAGAAAACCTCTTGAAAGGATAGGAAAAACTGGCACAAAAACTTTCCCCAAATCTTGTTGAAAAACAATGCCCAAACCCCTAAATTTATAGGGTTAGAAAAACTAGCCGTTGGGGTCTGTCAGGCCTGTCGGTCGACCGCCCGGTCGACCGGCCAACGGTCATATTTCAGACCGTTGTGCCTTCGGTCGACCGGTCGGTCGACCGAGCCAGGATACAGAGTGCAAGTCTCTCTGTCCGGTCGGCCGCCCGGTCGACCGGGTTGGTCGGCCGGCCCTCCTGCCAGAACTGGCGTGCACGTCTGTGCGCGTCGGTCGACCGCCCGGTCGACCGGCTGAAGTCAGATCAGAAAACTTAGGGATTAAAATTTGGTCTTTTTAGTTCCAATAAAATCCTATAAAAACATGAAAAATCTACAAAAATAAGTTCAATATAATACTTTGATTAATCAAACATGCTTGCACAAAATCAAGGCATGTTACAAATGTTTTGGACTATTTTTGTAATATGGAAAAATTGGCTCAAATTGAAAACTGTATTTTTCCAAACTTGATTTTTCAAAACTTGTTTTTCCAAAACTTCACCAAATACAAAAATAAGATATTCTAAACTCATTTGAAGCATAGAGTGTATGGATATGATCCACTACACAAGCATGGTGAAATATCTATGTTTTTGACATAAGCACTAAACATGGTTTTGGATAAAAACATATAAACTTGAATACCAAAAACTAAAATGATATTATGTCAAAGAGAAAAATCTTTTCTAAAGCAAACTAAATCAAGAGTGTGTGTGTAATATATACTTGAGCAATCCACCAACTATTCTATCCTTTACATTTTATCTAAAAATAAAATCTTCTAAAAACAAATTTAGACTCAAGTCTTCATCTTCTTGAAGTCTTCACTTGAAGCCTTCTCATCTTCTAGACTTGGTCCAAACACGATCTAATGGCTCTTGGATCAAACCGTGCTAGCTCCAAAATTTGACTTCAAATCCTTTGTTGAAGTTATGCACCTACTAAGATCTTGATCATAAATCTGTCACTAATTAAACACAAGATCATTAGTACTATAACTACATGAGTTGATCATCATCAAAACTAGAGTGATGGGCCTACGGGCCAACATGACTGAATCTTCACCAGCGAACCTAACTGGCTGAGTCATATGAATCTTCTTACTACCATCATTGAGAACAACGACCTTCAACTTGAGTTTGTCGCGGTCAGAAACTTGAGATTCATACTTCTTCACTCACTTTCGTGATTTTATCTTTAGTTCCAATGGCTGCAAACAAATTGACATTCTCATCAATACCTTCAACCTATTTAGTATCAAAACTGGCTACATGATCTCCACCCGGTGTCACATCCGGTGAAGTACTTACTGATATTGAACCAACTGGAGATGGTGTAGTAGTATCAACCTCCACCCGCTACAATACTTCCTTATTCTTCGTCCTCTCCACCTGCTGAGAGATTGTAGACTACAACAGAGAAGTCTCATCAAATGTGACATGCTGACTCAACATGATCTTCTTGTTTTTGGGGTCCCATAACCTGTACCTTTCATATTTCTTTTGACACCTAAAAACACAAACTTCTGTGCTCGCGGATTCACCTTATCATCTTTAGCACTAGAGTACGCCGGCCTTTCAAATTCCCATAACAAACTATGATCTTGAGCAGCTTTTTCAGACCAAACTTTCAATGGAGTTTTACCTCCTACCGCAGTCGATGATAATCCATTTATGAGATGGCTAGCATACACATTCACCTCAGCTCAAACTATTTGTATAATTGTGCATTCGCAACAAACATCGAGCCTTCTCCAGCAAGGAACGGTTTATCTCCTTAGCCAATCCATATATTCCATTTGTGAAGTGAGTACCAATACCAGTGTTCTAGCCAAATTGTAGGAATTGGTTATTGTGTCTTTTAACATTATCAATTTACAGCTCCTTGATCTTCCTACCAGTCTGCTTCTCCATCATATCCTTCCACTTCACCAGCATACTCTAGAAGTTCACACCTTTGTCTCATGGGATATATCCAACAATGCCTAGATAAATTATCAATAAAAGAGACAAAGTACATATGATCTCCAAGCGATACAGTTTTAACAGGTCTCCAAATACTTACATGAACACAATCAAGAAGACCTTCAGAGTGGTGAGTAGTGGTACTGAATTTCACCTTCTTCTTGTCTAGAATGCCGCGTTCACCCAATTTTAAGTTGCAGGTAGATGCATCTTCCAATGATCTCTTCTTTACTGGAGCTTGCATAGACTTTTCTCCTCTGTGTCTGAGCCTCATCTGCCAGACTTGTGTCTAAACATTATTTGAAGAAATAGAAGTCTCCACATGACCTGTAGCTGTCCTACCCTTCAAGTAGTAGAGATTGTTCTGGCGGACGCCCTTCATAACCACCATTGAGCCTTTGGTCATCTTGAGAACGACATCTCGTATGGATACCATAAGACCCAATGTTTCCAAAGCACCAATAGAGATAGATTCCTTTTGAGTTGACTTACATACCTTACTTCCTGCAATTCTCGTACTATCCCACCAAACATCTTGACACGGATTGTACCTATCTCTTTCACATTACACGGATGATCATCACCCATGATAATGAAACATCCATCTAGCTTCTCAAAGCTAGAAAACCAATCTCTGTTTGGGTACACATGACAGGTAGCGCTTGTATGTAAGTTTCACTCAATATTATCTGAGTAGCCAACAGTAGGAGTAGTAACAGAGAAAGAAAATACCGATGAGTCTGAGTCTGATTCATCCCCCTGTGAAGTATTGACATGAGTACTGACCACTTGTGCGAGATTTGCCTCGGTCTTCGACTCCTTCTTCTTACCTTTGAACTTCGGACAATCAACCTTCTAGTGCCCTAACTCCTTACATAAGGCGCACTGGTTCTACTTCAGATCTCTGAAACCTGATCTGAACTTTGATCTTCCCTAATCACCTCTGCCCTTCCGATTGAAGCTCCTGCCTCTTACCGCCAATGCCTATGCTATGTGCTCCCAGAAGAAGAACATATGTCCTGCCTCCTTACTTCATAATTCACAAGAGCAGCAGATACCTCATTATAATTAAGTGATTATCTTCCTTTGATCATGGTAAGAGTAAAGGTATCATACTCTTCATCAGGAAGAATTCAACAGAATCACTGTCTTATTCTCTTCATCGATCTTCACATCCACATTAATTGGTTTGTAAGAAGCATTGTGTAGCTATTCATGCGTTCGTCAATGGAGTATCCTCTCTTCATCTGGAAACGATAAAGCCTTCTCTTCAACTGCAACCGTGATTCGATGCTTTTTGACAGATATTTTTTCTCCAGAATCTCCCATAGCTGCCTAGCAAATCTTTCATGCAACACATGGTACTTGATATCTTAGGTCAGGCAAGACCTTATCAAGCCACACGCTTGTCCGATTTATCTTATTCCAATCTTCTTCAGTAGTAAAATCACACCTTTTCTCCCACTATAGAGTGTCTTTGAGGTTTGATAATGTCAATCCATCCATCACCTCACATCTCCACATACTGAAGTTTTTCTTGCCGTCGGACTTCACCACATCAATCTTCAATGGATGTGGATTCACAGATTTCACTGTAGATATACTATCTTCAGCTATCTTTTCAATTGATTTCTCAAACAATGCGAAAACAAACGAAGTTAGATCAAATAAATTAGATAAAGATAAGATCTTTACCTCAAAGTGAAACCCTCAAAGAGTTTCTGAAGCGATCTACTCCTCCAGTTTTGATTCCTCGAGCAATCTAAACGCTGCTTTGAGATCGACACACGATCTCACAAACAGTTCCAACGCTGCTCCGAGATCGACACACAATCTCCACCAAATAGCATTGATGCTCTAGGAATCGACACACGATCCCATGACGAACCTGAGATGCTCTGATACCACTTGTTGCAGCTAGTGCCTTCTTGCAATAGCCAACTTGAGGAACCCAATAAATGGAGATAGAAGCGCCGGAGAAGTACCCACCACGATAAGAATAGAGAAACAAGAGGGAGATATTTTTTTCATATCTCTTCTATCCCCCCCCCCCCCCCCCCCCCCCCCCCCCCCACCCGACATTGTGTACTAACGATCCCTCCACATCATTCTCGCCGTTATAGCCGATCGTTGGCTGTTGGGGCAGGAGCCTGGCCGACGAACACATCCAAACTCTTTTTCCCCGTTCGATTATTTTCCATTTTTCATAAAAAATAAAATCAAACCCAAGAACTAGAAACAAAAAAGAAGAAAAGATGTCTTCGATCTTGCCGAGTTTCATGTTTCCTCTCCCTCCCAATCCATTTATTTCGGCCATGTCCGTCATAAGCTTCACCTCTCTCGCCTACTCCAGCCACTCTGAGGTCAGAGGAAGCACCTTCTCTACTCCAAATTCTGGAACCTCGAGAATTCTCCCAACGGCGACAACAAGGGAACAAATGCAAACGAGATCACGATCTCGGGCAGAACGGGATGCTTTTTCTCTACGCGCCCGCCGCGGCCGCGGCCTCGTCCTCGTTCTTTGTTCCCGGCGTGGCGGTCGGTCCAGGGGGCAATTGCTCAGCTGGGCACTCGGCATTCACTTCATCAAGAGGATTGTGATGCATGAATTGTTAGGAGTTGAAAATAGTCAGCAACTTATGTCCTCAGTCCTCATTGGCTTGTCCTCATTTCAATTTGGCAAAATAAATCATTTTTGATACTTACTTAGAATTTAAAATTTGACTCCTCTAACAATTTGAAGGACTCACTTTGAGATATCACACATGGCCTCCCTGCTGGACGAGAGAGAGAGAGAGACCAAAACCCAATACAATCTATAAAGTATGGACACTTTTGTTAATTGTTATGAAATAGCGATATTATGTCAGACACACGGTACACTTTTGCCATGTCATTGTTATTTCACACGTTTTTTTTATCTTTTTCTTGGGTATGTATAATGAATTTTCTGTTTCTCTTTTCTCCTCATTCCAACCAAAGAAACAAAGAAGAAATATTCTTGATCCGCTCTCTATTTCCCTCTTGTTTTCCTTGAAGCCTACATAAGAAATGAAAACAAAATACCTGAATGAATGAAGTTATTGATCTTCCTGGCTAAGCATTTCATTGTTACATTTCCTTTAATTACCTGAATTATTTATTTGTTCATGCATTTATATGACTTTTCCAATCTTATAACAAGAATGATGTTGCCAGGGTAGCTACTGATTTTTATCACTTGGCAAATGCTTCATAATATCCATGTTATTTGTTTCTTTAAAGTTTAACCATTTTTAGCCTCACAGGTTCATTTTATAGATAAAGAACAGTGACGCACGCACGTTCACACAAAAACATACATATAATTTCATTATTCCCATATCCACAGTGTATTCATATACTGAACGTTTGGTTTTGTTGTATCCATATGCCTATTGTCTCATGTCCACATGTCAACTCCATGCTGCTTGATCAGAGTTTATATGCATCAAAAGGTTCATCATCTTGGCAGTAGATTTTCATGCTCAATGTGATTGTTTTTCTTGTTCTTGTTACTAGAAGTTTATGGTAGGATCTCCCAGGAAATTGCACTAGCAATTGTCCTAGTATTTGAATCTTCAGTTTGGCAACGTTAATGCATTCATTAATCCCCCAAGTCTTTTACTACAACGTTGAATCTTTCTCCAGTATTATCAGAAACTAGACCTGATAAAGAATGGCCGCTGTGACAATTTAACCGACCAATTGGTTAGAGAAGTTTGCACAGGGGCTATGAAAGAAAAGACATCACATGCTCAAGGCTCGAAGGTTTAAAAACCAGGAATTTTCACCCCAAAACGGGGAAGGGACGGGATTTCCTACCTTTACCCTCAAAAAGAAAAATCGTCACCAGAATTTAAACTGAGAAGCAGAAATGATTAAGTAGCGGTTGTATTCTGTAGGGAGAGAGAAGATAGAGGAGATAGAGGAAGATAGCACAGAAATCGGAAGTCAAAAGGAGTAAGAATGGCGCATGGCCAGGATAGGGCACGGTCGACCGCCCGGTCGACTGACTGAAAGTAGCTGCTCTCGGTTGGTCCTGGTCGACCGGGCCGGTCGACCGATGACAAGGGTTGGTCAACTGGCCGGTCAACTTACAGACGCGTTTCGTCTCTTTTCTAGATTCAAACTCCTCTTCTGTTTTGGGGTTGAATCCAATCAGTGTTTCCTAAGTCTCTGAGACTGTGTGGCTATAAATAAGAGTTAAAGCCCTCATATATTGTATCCCTGAGAAATCCCTGAAAATCTCAAGAAAGTATCCCTTTGTATTAGCTTGTATTGATTGTTGAATCAATAATATCCCTCTCCCCTTGCCCCGAGGACGTAGGCAAATTGTCGAACCTCGTTAAATACTGTATTGATTTTCTTTTATCTGTTGTTTCTCTGTTCTTGTCGTGTTAAGTACATCTCCGGCTGCATCTGTCTCTGTTTGATGTGGATTCCTCAAGCGGTTGTTGTCCCGCGCGCAGCAAAGAAGGGATCATTGGAAGGTGCTGTTACCTGTAACTTGGTGGGTGAACCAGCATTCTGGATAAGAAGAAAGTGAAATTCAGCACCACAACTCACCACTCAGAAGGTCTTCTTGATTGTGTTCACGTAAGCATTTGGGAAGCTGCTAAGACTGCATCGCTTGGAGCTCACAGGTACTTTGTCTCTTTTATTGAAAATTTATCTAGGCATTGTTAGATATATTTCATGAGACAAAGATGTGAAGCCTTAGATATGTTGGTGAAGTGAAAGGATATGGTGGAGAAGCGGACTGGTAGGAAGATCAAGACGCTACAAAATAGTAACGTTGAAAGATATAAGAACCAATTCCTACAATTTGGGCAGAATACTGGTATAGGTACTCACTTCACAGATGAATACATGGGTTGGCTAATGAGATAAACCAATTCCTACAATTTGTTGTCTAATGCACGATTAGAGAAATCATTTTGGACTGAGGCGATTGTGTATACTAGCCATCTCATAAATGGATTAACATCGACAGCGATAGGAGGTAAAACTCCATTAGAAGTTTGGCCTGAGAAAGCTATTCAAGGTCATGATTTGCTGTGGGAATTTGAAAATCTGGTCTACTTTAGTACCAAACATGGCAAGGTGAATCCGCGAGGAAAAATTTTGTGTTTTTGGGTGTCAGAAGAAATATGAAAGGGTACAGGTTTATGGGACCCAAAAATAAGAAAATCGTATTGAGTCAGCATGTCACGTTTGATGAGACTTCAGTGTTGAAGTCTACCGTCTCTCAGCAGGTGGAGAGGACGAAGACCAAGGAAGTATCGCAATGGGTGAAAGTTGATGCTACTCTACCATCTTCAGTTGGTTCAGTATTAGTGAAGACTTTACCAGAGGTGACACCGGGTAGAGATCATGTAGCCAGTTTTGATGCTGAACAGGTTGAAGACATTGATGAGAATGTCGAATTATTTGCAGCAATTGGAATCAAGATCAAACCACGAAAGTGGGTAAAGAAGCATGAATCTCAAGTTTGTGACCGCGACAAACTCAAGTTGAAGGCTGTTGTTCTCCATGACGACAGTAAGGAAGTTCATATGACTCAGCCAGGTCGGTTCGCTGCTGAAGATTCAGTCACAAGTGCTTGAGTTTGATGAAGCTCATTTTAATGAACTACGGTTGGCTTGATCCCTTGGGTAAGGTATGTAGGCAGCCGTAAAAGCGCAGCGATTTGGTGATGCAACCCGTATAAAGCTATATAGTGTATTTGAATTCTCGAGAGACTGATTGGGACTTCACATAGAAGTTAAGAGTTAGACTTCATGTAGAGGTGAACATTGTGATCTCGATGAACAGTTGATCTTCTGGTGAGAAGATGGTTAAGCTTGCATTAAGGGGTTGTGCATCCAGTTTTTTGGAGCCAGTGATGGTGTTTGGTGTGCTCGACTCAGATTTAGTTGGACCATCTCGAAAACATGTGGACTGGAGAGAGCCAGTCAGTGTTGGCCCATGATGGGTTCTTCTTGAGGTCATTTGGAATAAAGTTTCATGAAGTTGCTGAGTGGGAGACACGTTCGTTGATCGGCTCGTATGGTATTTCTTTTCAGGTGAAGTGATAGGAACGCATGTATAGTGCATTCCGTTTAGTAGCTGAGCTGAAGTTGGAAGTTTACAATTGATATTGGATTTTGGTGAGAGTTGCAGGTGGCAACGACAAATTCAATTTGGATCTAGTGAGATCGGTGTGTACTGGAGATTCATTTGAAGGAATAGGTTTCATCTGTTGGCCAAGTCGAGATCGTGTGTCGATTTCGCTCGGAGCGGTCAAGCCGAGATCATGTGTCGATTACGCCGATATCGTGTGTCAATTTCGCCAGGTGTTCGCTAGAGTTTGGCTCAGATTTGAAAAAACTTCACCGAGGTGGAGAATTGTAGGGAGAGAGGAGATAAAGGAGATAAAAGAAGATAGCACAGAGACCGAAAGTCAAAGGAAGTAAGAACGGCGCATGCAGCAGTCCAGGATAGGGCCCCGTCGATCGGTGGACAAATCCCGGTCGACCGGTGTGCACGACGTGCACAGGAATGGCCCGGTCGATCGTGACAAAGGAGCGGTCGACCGTGATAAAGGACTCTCGGTTGGTCCCGGTTGATCGGCCGATCGACCGAGGATAAGGGCCGGTCGACCTACAGATGCGTTTCGTCTCCTTTCTGGATTCAGACTACTTTTCTGTTTTGGGGTCAAATTCAATCAGGATTTCATAAATCCCTGGGATCCTGTGGTTATAAATAAGGGATAGAGCCCTCATGTCTTGTATCCCTAAGAAATCCCTGAAAATTTTAAGAAAGTATCCCTCTGTATTAGCTTGTATTGATTGTTGAATCAATAATATCTCTCTCTCTTATCCCGAGGACGTAAGCAAATTATCGAAGCTCATTAAATACTGTGTTGATTTGCTTTTTCTATGTTGTTTATTTGTTTATGTCATGTTGGGTACATTTCCGGCTGCATCTGTCTCTATTTGGTGTGGATTTCTTAAGCGGTTGTTGCCCCGCGCGCACATATTCGACATATTTTCAAATCCGCGCTCGAGTTTTTGGTTGAATCTAAATCTTTTTTCTGAGCAAGAAGACCCCCTTGGAAAATTCCAAATCAGTAGTAGGGCCTATTTCTGGACAATATAATGCACTGAACCCACCTGATACCACACCATCATGACTTGATAATTGTGTAGAATTTTTGCAATCCATGAACCCACGCTGATGATTGACACTTCAAACAGAGGCACAGCTAATCATTCAATTTCATTGCTCTTATATCTTTCGGCTACTTTATCAGTACTGTTAGCTTGATTTACGCGCAATATCTTTCTCAAGACAGGGCGGAACCATCAATCGACTTGCAATACCCAGACTCGCATTGTTTCTTATAGGCATTGTTGGTAACCTTTACCACCATTTCCTCCTTTCAAAGCTTAGGCAGGAGGATGACAAAGGCGAAGGGAGGTCTCTTGGGATTGGTGATATGCCCACACGATCTTTTCGAGATCATAGGTTTCTACGGAGTCTCCCTCATTGCCCAAACCATCTATTCGTTTTCTTTCTCCTTGGGCACTTACCTCATCGGTAGGAGTTCAGCCAAAAGAAAGTGGTGCCTTTCCAAGTTTGACAACTTCCCTGCAGAAGTCAAGACCTTGATACCTTACATTTTCTGAGGAATGCTGGTCCTTGTTCTGAGTGTTTCTGCGGTGAATTGACTGGTTTTATGTGGAATAACTTTGTGAATTTCTTCCCCTAATCACAAAGTCTAGTGTTGTGGAAAGGAATTGCCATCTGAAAAAAAAGGAGGAGCTCTTATGATCTGATTAACTTGGATTTTAATCTATTTGTGTCGAATGATCTTATAGAAAACCCCACTTGTCCTTGCGTTCTTTTCCTTGAACAAATAGTTCAAGAATATCTTAAGGAATACTGAAATCAGATGATTTACATACAGGACAAAGATTAAAAATCACAGTATTTTCATTACTACTGGATTGCTCAAGGTGTAATGATTGTTCAGTAAGTTATACTTACTAGTATACCGCTGTTTTTGATGGGAAACCGATCATTGTTCAGGAAAAGATGAAGGGGAGAGGAAGAAGAAGGAGGTGAGAGCTAAGAGAGGAAGAGAGAGGGGTTGACGCTTCTTTCTCTCTCGGGATGAAGACGGATGGACAGACAGATGACAAAGTTTCTATATAAATCATGGGAGAACCTTTTTTTTTGGTTGGTTTTGATAACTACATGTTGGGTTCTTTTGTAAAATTTTACTTCAGTTTGTGTTTTAAACCCAAACTAATCTTTTTTCACTTAAAACTGACGAAAGATTTCGATCAGAAACTGACCGAAACTATAAAAAAGAATTGCTTATTTTCCCCACATCGGCCGATACCGAAATAAGAGCTCGCAGAGTTCAAAACCAGATTCGAAACTGCCGAAACAAGGCCTGTGTCGGGACCCATAACGACATCTGAAGCCCATAGTGGGCCCACAACTAGGCCCAATTTAATCCAAATCATGAAAAATTAATTTTAGAAATTCACCAAACTCGCGGTGCGAATAAGGTGCACGGATCTCCGCTCCACTCCTTCATCATTTCTGATCACCTCCCGGTGACCTTAGCTGCTCAGATTACCCCCCACCCCCACCCTTCGGGATCTGGACACCGGCGGTGATCGTACGTCACCCTGCTCTTCGTCTCCCCACCTCTTTCCCTTTGAAAAAAGTTTAGGGTTTTCTTCGACCCCCTCTTTTTCTCGATTCCTCCTACCGCAAAGTGTATGATTGTCCTCCCCGCGGGCGGTAAGCTTATCCTGTTCTTCCTGTACTCCTATTTTTTCTTTATTTATTTATGTGATTTTCAAACATTGTATAGTCTAGAGCTTGCCTTAGATTTTTATTCTGGTGAATAAATAAACTAGAATCTTTTTTGGGTTTGAGTTCCAATTTAGGGTTTTCGTCATAGGAAATGCTCCTTCTTGTTTCTCTAGCAACTCTTGGTTGCTCAATCATTGTAACCTGCAACCAAAAAGATCAGAACTTTTCATAGATTTGAACTCTGATTTCAGCTCTCCTTAGTTCATTTTCTACTCTTGGAAGCTCAATGGACAGTTCTGGTTTTTTTTTTTTAACATTCTTCCTTTGAATGCAGAAGGTATGCTATAAGGTTTGGCTCCATTATTTGATAGCTTCAAATTAAGCTCTGTAACATTTTGAGCTAAACAGAACTTTCCAAATGAGGCACTTGATATATTTGGTGATGCTGAGAACCATAAGTTAAGTGTTTATGAGCCTCCTTTCTTCCTTCTGAATGTAGTGAATTGTTGTAGGTTTTATAAACTCCAAGTTCATGGAGGCCAATAGGACTGAAGGCGATGAGTTGATAGTTGACTATGTTGAATGCCTCATGTCGCTGCCTACCAATACCCAGTCGGGTGAGAATGAGAACCCAGTGCTCCAAGTCTTGGCCCCTCCTCAGGAACCTTCAAATATTCCTATGGGAATACCCAGCCCAGCCTAAAGATTTAGTTCAGATCAGTACGGAAGACACAAAAGCTGGAACCATTCTTGGGTATGGAATTTGAGTCTGATGAGGCTGCAAAGACATTCTACAATGAGTATGCCCATCGTCTAGGGTTCCCTTTTCGTGTTGGAAGATCTCGACGATCAAAAGGTGTTGAGGAGGTGCTAATTATGAAGCGATTTGTATGCTCGAAAGAGGGTATTTTATCGGAAGAAACCTTCTGGTGAGGGCACAAGGAAGCGTGAGAGAATTTCTATGAGAGAAGTTGCAGGGATGATGGAGGTGATTCGAGATTCTGACCGATGGGTGGTAGCTAAGCTTGAGAAAGGCCCACAACCATAATCTTGGGACTTGTAGTAGAGTTGGTTACCTTCGGGCAAGAGGCTACATTGATGCTTCTGAGAAGGCAAGCATAATGCCTTCTGATGCTATGGCATTGCTTCGCCAGAATGCGTTTGGTGAAGGAGGAGATTGCTCAGGGCCTATTAGATTATTTCAAAAAGATGCAAGCAGATAATCCTGCATTCTTCTATGCCATACAAGTTGATAACAATAGTTGTGTGACCAATGCATTTTGGGCTGATGCTAGGGCTAGAACAGCATATAGCTATTTTGGTGATGCAGTTACCTTTGATACAACTTACAAAAAGATAAGTATATGAAGCCCTTTGTTACTTTCTCATGTGTGAACCATCACTTGCAGCCAGTTATCTTTGGATGTGCATTGCTAATAGATGAGACTGAGTTCTCGTTTGTTTGGTTGTTTGAAACATGGCTTGCAGCGATGGTGGTCGACCCCCTATCTCATTAGTTACCGATCAGAATAGGGCAATGGCAGCAGCAATCACAAAGGTGTTCCCAAACACCTGCCATCGGTTTTGTAGTGGCTCATTTTGAGTAGAAGCAAGCAGAAGTTAGCCCATGTTTATTCCGCTCATCCTACTTTGAGAGGGGAGCTTGAAAGTTGCGTCATTGAGTCAGAACGATCAGAGCATTTGAGACTTCTTGGGTGTCTATCATTGATAAGTATGATTTGAGGAAGAATACTTGGCTCCAGGCTTGTTTAACATCCCGGCAAAAATGGGTCCCAGTGTATTTAAAAGACATATTCTTTGCTGATATGTCTCCAACTCAGAAATTGGAGACTATGAATGACTTCTATAAGAAGTACTTCAATACCAAGACTTCACTAAAAGTATTCCTAACCCAGTTTGAAATAGCCATGGTGAGCCGATATGAGGATGAAGCCCAAGCAGATCTGGACACAATGTGTACTAAGCCAGTTCTGAAGACTGCATCACCAATAGAAAAGCAAACAGCAGCTATTTATACAAGAGCAGTGTTTGAGAAGTTTCAGGAGGAATTTGTTGAATCTTTAGGTTACAATGCTTACAAAATAATAGATGGGTTGGTAGCAAGTTTACTGTGGCAAGAGATGAGGATTCGCTTGAGACATTCATTGTCACTTACAATGCTGCAAAAAAGACAGCAACTTGCAGTTGTAAGAACTTTGAGTTTCGGGCATTTTATGCAGGCATATTTTGGGTGTCTTCTTGATGTTGATCTCCGGATGCTCCCAGAAGAATACTTCCTGAGACGTTGGACAAGGAATGCCAAGAATGGCACTCAAATAGATGAACAAAGTTTTGAGCTTCAGAGCAGTTGTCAAGAATCCATTACATCTCGGTACAATGACCTCTGCCAGGAAGCCATTAATGTGCAGAGAGAGGAGCAACATCTATAGAAATATACAAAGCCGCAAAGGTTCACTACATAGGGCCTTAGCTGAGATTGTTGCTGTTAGAGAGATTCTGGTAGAGGAGCACAACGAGATGCAATCAATATTAATGAAGAAATTACATTAGATGAAGCGATGAGTGACCAATCATTGCACAATCAATCCTTACAAGATCCTGGTCGGAGGTATGATAAAATACAATAGCCTTGTCTCTGTTGCATTTCCCTATTGCAGTAGTTTGTAGTGTAGCTCATACTTTCTTTTTGCTGTATTTTGTCTGCATATTATACTTTGTTGATTATGCATGACCAATTTGGAATCTCAATTCTTGATTCACATAATAGTTACCTTTTACCTTCAATTCTTCTATTCATAAGCTCACCTTTGAAGGTTGCTAACATGAAAATGGCAAGAAAAATGCAAACTTTCCAAACTTTGAGTTGTGCATCATAAGTGACTGCATTGCGATGGTAGAAGTGTAGAAGATCTTATAGTTTCTGTTATACTTTTAAGAAGCTCATTCTGTTACTGGGATAATTGCCAGTTTCCTACGTGAACTTCATGCTGTAAGTAGGCTGTTTAGGATCCTTCTTTTCAATTATAATGCGACACTTGATATAATTGTGTGATATTTTATGAACCAGTAGCATCTGTTGCAACCAAAAAAATATTCATCTGTTGGTCCATATAGGCTTTTGGCGGGACATTTTATTATTGGGAATTGTAATATATTCTTTATAAGCGGGAAAATACATTAGCAAAAATTAGCAAAAAAAACTGGGAAAATACATTTCCATGCCACTGAGGAACAGCCCGTCGCTTAAACATCACCAGCATGAAGAAACCCTCTTTCTCTGTTAACAAGTGTGCTGCTGAACTTTCTCTATATGACAAAAATAGAATTCAGAAGGCATCTTTGCCATGTCAGTATAGACGATTAAGGGCCTTTTTTGTCACCCTTCATACTTCAACTTCCTTACGTGTAGTATTGATTTTCTAATCTGATTTATATGAAGTTAAAATAAATTAGTACATTATCACCAAAAGGTGATTAAAGAAAGTGAAGCAGCCTTGTGGATCCATTTCTGTTCAGTGCTAAATTGTCCATAAAAGAAAAGTTAAATTCATTCCTTTTAGGCTTTTCAACACACCAAAAGACCTCGTATCTTTTGATTTATTTGATACATTAGAATGATACTTTTAACTACATCACAACTGAAATCGGTAATTGTTGCAGCCAGTGAATAATTTACTTGGAGTTTCTCTGGGCACCTCCTGGTCACCAATGTGAAGCACTTTTAAAGGCTTTCTGCTGGCTCCTTTCCCTTCAGTGGGCAAATGTTCGCATCTCTGCTTTCTCTGTGCTCCATGTGTTGGATGACCAAAGGAGAACCAGCTTCACATATTCCTAAACAGCACGAACTGTAAGATACATACTTCTGATTATTTCGTATCGGAGCTAAATATCTGGCGTAGGTCATTTCTGGTGTATAGCTGCTTCCTTGGCAGAAGAAAGTGATGCTGCTGATCCTGTGATGATACAATTGTTAGAAGTATATTCACGAAAGCTTCATGTTTGTGAAATTAATATGTACATAATGATTCCATCCTGTTTGTAAGTTGCTGTAGGTTAATCTTGCAAGTAGAGGCTATTGTATT